>JAKTSI010000013.1:0-226451 GCA_030580135.1 Petasospora easanensis | reverse complement strand
CCCCCGCACAAGCTTAGTGCATCGTGCAGAGAGGACCCGTCAGCCAACACAGTCCGGTACGGCCACGACCGCAAACCAGCAACTTCTAAAAAAATAAATTGACGAAAGGAGCACTCACGCTGGGGGTCGAACCCAGAATCTTCTGATTAGAAGTCAGACGCGTTGCCATTACGCCACGCGAGCTCAGTTCGTTGAGATTTTTAGTCAGCGGTTCGCCACACTCAGATTACCATGGTCTGGTGCAAAGCAGTGTGCGCGTACCAGAAAAAGCCTTGACAGGCACGCGGGCTTAAAGACATCATTTTAGGGGAGGCGGAGGCAAACTGGGAAGCGATGAATAATCAGAGGAGTAAACTGCTAATTTAAAGGCGTTGTAGTAGTTGCAATTACCTGCCAATCCACTCACTCTAAAGGGCTGGAGGATCCCGATTCCCCAGATCTCCCAAAGCTACGAGATCGTAGACCCGCCTTACGCCTTACGCGCGCTTGTTTTGTTTACATCATGACGCGTTTCTCACTCAGACGCGTTTCATCAACGTTCCAGAATTCCCCTTCCACACAGCCCCCTGCCAAAGGGATGGATACAAGTCTGTATATAAGGAGGTATGATTTCCCACCCAATTCTTCATCACCCATAAGTTCATACAAAACAGTTAAACCTTTCACTCCCTTTCAACATCGCTACATTCCCACCCCCTCTGCATTCTCTCTCTAAGATCTACACATACATCCTTTCTTCTTCCCGCATAACTATGAACTTCATCGCATTTGCCGCATTGGCCACTCTTGCGCTTGGCCAGCCACTTCCAACCACGAGCGCTCCAACCTCGTCATTCCCAACTGTGTCCCCATCGGACGCTATTTCCTCCGCTAACCAGTTCTTCACCGTCAAGGTCATCGAGACGAGAGTTCTCGGTTGATCCAAGTCACTGGTATGTTTACGAAGTTACGAATTGCTTTTTATTGAGGTTTCTGGTTTTATGAGGTTATACACGTATTTAGAGGAAAAAAAAAGAAACACTGCATGATGAGGTTAGGACCTCGATGATTATGAATAAGAACTAAGCGTAGAGAACACTAATCATATGGATAAAGAACTTCCTCCAAATTCGGGATGAAACCCCATACGGGACGTTGATTGAGGGAGGGGAAGTCCCCGAGGGATATACAAGCCCCAAGTTGATCAATTGGTATGTTTAAGCTTATTGATCTATTCCAAAATTAGCACAGCGTTGAAAGTTGAAACCAGTTGCAAGCCCTGTGAAGGCCGATGATCCCTCGACAGGGGATACCTAGAATCTCTCCTACTAAACGGCTTATTGAAGTGAAGCCTGAAGGCTGAAGGCACGACCAAGGGCAAATGGTCCAAATGTTTACCTTATGCGGAAAGTGCACCAGAAAGAGAGATAGAGAGGCTCGGGAAGACGCAGAGGCCCGAGGGCCAGCCGGGATGCCGGGCTTATACCCCCTCTGCCAAAAAGGGGCAAGCAGTGCTGCTTACAAAAATAGCGCGTTGATTGGCCCAAAACACACACCAGCCTCCATATGGCGTTTTGTGTCTCAGATAATAGTCCGGTATGCTTCCGTTTCTGGGGCAATTGGGTATTGGATCTTGATTGAAGAGCTCTACTAGAGGCTCGCTCTACATTTATAACAATTCCCCGAGCACCAGCAAATGCCCAGTATTTCCAGTACATACAAGTCACCAGTTTATATGATAGTCATGTGATCAGCTGTTCCCGGCGTCCCAGATCGGTGGGGCTGAGCGTGAGAGGCTTTTAAAGTTTTTTTTTTTTTTTGTTATTTATATCCCCGTTTGTTGTTGTTTGCGCGCGTGTGTGAGGATCTTCGTTGAGCCCCAAAACCGGTGGCGGGGCCAATTAGCGAGTTAGACACACGCACACGACGGGGACTCGCTTCTTATTGGGTTTCAGACACACGGTTAACTGTGTCTCTCTTGTGTCTGGGGGCCTGCGCCAGTAATTTTTTTGTCTCTCCTATCCCCGGGGCTTTCCCCGTGCCACAAAACGTTCCCGAAGAGACGGAGGCCCAGACGCACATTGAGGCGCACGACGCGATCCCAGGCTCAGTGGTATGTCAACAGAGCTGCACCACGTTGAGGGAATGCCCAAGTCACGTTCCCGCAGTGGGCAGTACCGCAAAACTATATAAGGCGCTCGCCGTCCCCCCGTTGCTGTTGCTCTCTAATAGTGTCTGAATGTCATAGATACCCACACTCTCTCACCCTAGTCACTCACTCAATACAATGAAGTTCTCCACTACCGTCGCTATCGCCGCCACTTTGGCCACCGCTTCTGCCGCTTACGACAACACCACTTCCACCGTCACCGTCAACGACGAGACAACCACCGTCGTCACCATCACCTCTTGTTCCGACAACGCTTGTTCCGAGTCTGAGGTCACCACCGGTGTTACCGTCGTTACCGTTACCGAGAACGATGTCGTCACTGAGTACACCACTTACTGCCCATTGACCGCCGCTTCCTCCGAGACCACCACTCTCACCTCTGCTGCCACCGAGGCCGCCACCTCTGCTGCTACTGAGACCGAAGCTGCCACCTCTGCTGCTACTGAGACTGAGGCTGCTACTTCTACTGAGGCTGCTACTTCTACTGAGGCTGCTACTTCTACTGAGGCTGCTGCTTCTACTGAGGCCGCTACTTCTACTGAGGCTGCTGCTTCTACTGAGGCTGCTACTTCTACTGCTGCTGCTGCTTCTACTGAGGCTGCTTCCTCTGACGTTACCACCACTGAGTACGCTGAGGTCACCTCCACCGAGTACACCTCTTCCACCTCCACCTCCTCCGGTAACTCTTCCAACGTCACCACTGGTGATGTCAGCACATACGAGGGTTCCGCTATGAAGTTGTCCTCTGGTATCTTTGGTGTTGTTGGTGCTGCCGTCGCTTTGGCCTTGTTCTAAGGTGTAACAGATCTCATTTCTCATGTGTTTATGAAAAGGGAAAACTAGTCTTTTCTCTTATGCAAATAACTCATCTCTTTTGTTTAGAACCATAGGCTTTCATGGTACCATTTTTTTTTTGCTCTATTTATATAAAATCATTTTCTCTTTTTATCTTTGAGTAGCAATTACTGTTATGGATAGCTTGTATAGCTGGGATGATGCTGGCTGGTTAAGCCTCTGGGCTTAGTGTACCCATATCTTTTATCACACTGCAGCATCTGCGAATACTCACGTGTTTTTTTCTGGTTACATATACCACACACACAAACACATACCGACATACAGATATATTAATGACACATTAAGACTTGTGAGTTTAGAATTAGAACTAAAGTCAGTTAATCGTTAACTTAATTTGCAGCCATGATTATCGTTCCTGGCCCTGATCACGACCTCGACGCGTAAACCGAACTCATAAGAGCTATCAAACAACAAACATATCTGTACATCCGCCGCCCATTAAACGTCGAATATCACTCTCAGTTTTTTAAGCTTATGAATTTATTTCTAAATTTAAGGAGAGGGTAGTGAGGAGATCGTTCATTCTGATGAATGAGAAGCTTGCACCTGATGTGTGTACTCTTGACCTATGTCCACAATCGTCACCATGATCTACCTTCCTGACATGCTCAATATAGCTAGAACAACTGGAAATGATGAATCCTATGGTACTTTTGTGGGGATGGGGATGGATGTCTTTATATAGTCGTGATCAGTGATGATACTTGAGAATGGAATGGTGACTATAGCGACGGTCACGGTGATGGCCCCAGATGCAACTATCTTAAGAGAAAAAAAAAACACATAAATCTAGAAATTATTGTGGTGGTATAGTTGACTATTGCTCAAAGAGTTTTGATAGGCCGTGAGTTAGCTTGTGGGAGGTTGTAAGTGATGGAAGCAGACGGTATGGAGACTAAACAAGAATCGAGAGGGAGCTTAATTTATAGAAGCATAGCCGAATCTTAACTATAAAGTATAGTACTGCATAATATGCAGCTAGAATTGACTTCAGACCATATTCAAGTCAAGAAGCTATTGTTTCTGCAATAGGTGTATATACAACGTGTGATCCCTGCATAGAATTAGCCGGATAGGATCTCAGACATAAGACTTGTCTGTAAGCTGTCACTCAGTCATGTACCCCACAATTGTTTTCAGGATATACACCAACCATAGTCAGTACATAATAGAACTGAAGAAATATCTGAGAGCTAGCACTAGTGAAGATTTCCTAGGAGAAACATACTCGACGAACCAAGAGATCAGCTCTATCAACCGCTGCTTCAGGAAGCTCTAGACCAAATTGTAAGGACTTTAGCAATAAATAAGCATTCAGCTATAACAAACCCAAGAACTAAGAGAGGATCAGTGAATGCTTGTCATCAGTTTCGATGATTTGATATCTAGTAAATCTGTGATAGAGAAGCTCGATCCAGGGTTGCTGGTCTACTCTCTGAGAGCTGGATATGTAGGCTTCAGACAGTTGATATCGGAGATCATATCATGACTCAAGATTTAGATAAGGCACGCCAAAGGATCGGCAATAGTTGGAATTCAGTGGATGCCCAGTAAAGGTACAGACTAGCTGATTGAAACTAGCCACCGATCTCCGACAGATATCACGTGAAGATCTACAGGGCTCTATTAAAAGTGCCTTGTTGTGATAAGATATGGAAACAGGCTCGACCTTGTGTTGACTAGCTGGCTGAGGAGGGGTGGGAAGCAGCCAGAGCCACAGCCAAGAGTACCCAATACCCTGGTAAACGAGCACTGTGCAGCCAAGAGTTAGCGGGATTTGTTGAGAGACCTGATTTATTTCTGCACCTTAGACTTTGGGACTTTATTGGGTGTTTCTGTCCGAATGTGGGGAGTGGGCGTTCCTAAAAGAAGGCAACACACACCCTTGCATCTGTGACACTGACGGCAGAGTCTACAAATGATCCACAGTACTCATAGCGTTAACGTACGTATCCAAGCACACATTTAACTCTTTACCACAATACCACTTTGTCTCTAAAGCTTAGATATAACGTGTAAATTGGCCTCTGTTTTCATAAGGCCAGATGTATCTAGGCCTCCGAGTCTTAAGGTCTTAGCCCCCTTTCTCCCCCCTGCTTGCGTCAAGGGGGTAAACGGGTAAAGAGAGTAGTGTACACACACCCGAATTTGGAGTCCCATCGACAGTATCTGGCACGCCTGGGCAAAGGGCCTCTTCGGGCAATTCTAGTGCTGTGTAGCTCTAAGGCTCATTGCCCACAAAGTACGAAGGGGGCTGTAGCGTGTAAGCCTGGCCACTGAGTCAAAGCTGAGAGTTGGACCGATACGATCAGCCTACACTTTTGTTCCGAAGAAACGCGGCGTTAAATTCTCCTGCGGCGAGTCTTTGACGGGTCTTGTGGGTCTGAGGCCATTTGGGCTCACCGCTAATGTCCGTTCCCTCATGACTCCCACTACAATTGTCGGCTAATAAGGAAAGAACTGTGCTATGTAGAACAATAAATCTCATGCTAGTATTATGAGTACTGGGGAGAACCAATTTGCAAACCCCAACGAAGATAAAAGAAGAGAGCCCAACTTGCTTAGAGAACCAAACAAGCAGCAACAAGTGCAACAACGGAAGCACCAAGAGTACTCAACTGAGCAGCAGCACCCTGGAAAGTGGAAACTTCACCTTGGGTAGAGGTACTGCCTGTAACTGTCGATGTAACAGCGACAGTCTCGGTGGAGGTACCCTCCTCGGTGGCCTTTGAAGTTACACCAGTGGTAGCACCAGTGGTTTCAGTAGCCTTAGTAGAAGCAACGTTGGTAGTAGCACCAGTGGTTCCAGTAGCCTTAGTAGAAGCAACGTTGGTAGAAGCAACGTTGGTAGTAGCACTAGTCTCAGCCTTTGTCTGTGTCTCGGAGGAGGCCTCAGAGGTAAGAGGACAGTATGTGGTGTACTCAGTGACAACACCGTTTGAGGTGGTTGTGACGACAGTGACACCAGTAGTGACGGCAGAGGTCTTACATTTATCCTCAGAGCAGGATGTGACGGTGACGACTGTGGTTGATTGATGGTTCTCGGTCTCTGTGGAGGTCAATGGACAGTAAGTGGTGTACTCAGTGACGACGCCAGAGGAAGTGGTTGTGATGACGGTGTATCCTGTGGTGATGGTCTCAGAAGAGCAAGCGTTGTCGGAACAAGAAGTGATTGTGACAGTTGTTGTTCCGTAGTCGGACTGTGTAGCAGTGGAGGTAGACAAAGCGGTGATAGAAGACTCAGTAGCAGACTCGGCAGAAGATTCAGTAGCAGACTCAGTAGCAGACTCGGCAGAAGATTCAGTAGCAGACTCAGTAGCAGACTCGGCAGAAGACTCAGATGAAGCTTCAGAGGAGGAAGCATCCACAGTGATAGTGTTGGACAAGTCGTATGTTGTAACGGCTCTCTTCATAAGCTTAGCAGCAGAGCCGGATGTGACCTCGATGTGAGCGTTGGTAGTCAAGAAGGAACCAGAGAGCAACTGAGCAGCGGCGGTAATGACCACATCCTCATCATCATCGACAGTGAAGTCGAACGAGACGGAAACAGTATCAGATGTGACACTGATAGTGGCATCAGCGGACTTGTCGGTTGATCCAACAGCAACGGAGGAGTCGGAGAAGTCAAAGTCACCAGCGGATCTGTTGAATGTGACAGTGACGGAGGTCCAGTCCAACTTACCTGGGAGGGAGAGTGTCCAAGCTGGAGAACCACCGTTGTAGGAGCCGGAGAGCTCAGGAGTAGCAGATGGTGTCTCAGAAGAGGAGGAGGACTCAGAAGAGGATGCTTCAGAAGAAGCCTCAGAAGAAACAGCAGAGGAAGCCTCAGAGGAAGCCTCAGAAGAAACAGCAGAAGAAACAGCAGAAGATGAAACCTCAGAAGATGCATCAGATGGATGAGCTGACGACGACGATGATGTCGAAGACAAAGAAGACGAAGATATAGTAGATGATGATGATGATGATGATGATGATGATGATGATGATGATGATGATGATGATGATGAAGAAGAACTCAAATCAGACGATGGGGAAGATGGGGAAGAGGAGGAAGAGGAAGAGGAAGAGGAAGAGGAGGAAGAGGAGAAAGAGGAAGAGGAGGAAGAGGAAGAGGAGGAAGAGGACGATGAAGCTGAAGAAGATATCACACCAGAAGAAGAGCTCAAACTAGATGGTTCAGAAGTTGAGGATGATTCTTCCTCGTCGTCATCTCTCCAATAGTACACGGTCGGGTTATCATACGTATCTCCACAATGGTTGTAGGATCCACCAAACACTCTAACACAATTATCATAATCTGTTCCACTAACAAGATAACTGTATCTCTGGAAGTAGGAAGAACTGGAACACGTATATGTATAGACATAACGTGTTCCATTGTAGTTGATAAAGATACCATTGTATCTGTAAGCCTGAGCGTTGTATGCGGTAGACACAGCATAAGCACCCTGCTGCAAGTTGGCCACAAAGTATGATGAAGCCGTGATTTTGTTACTTGAACTCTTAGTATTGGTGATAAATTGGATATCTGTCACAAGGTCTTGATCCTCTGTGAAGTTGAACAACTGGTATGTACGGTACAATAACTGTCCCGTAGAGGTATCATTGTATTCGTCCTGGAATGTGATGTATGAGAACACGAATGGAAGGGCAGTATTGTTAAGCGTTGTTGTTGTTGTTGAGCAAGGCTCAACACCTGAAGAAGCTTCATAACTGAAAGTGAGATCCGTAGTAACAGTTGTTGTATCAGCAGTATAGGTAGATGTTGAAGTGGAAGTAGTGGATGTGTCAGTACTTGTAGTAGAAGTCGTGGAAGTGGAAGTGGAAGTGGAAGTGGTAGTGGAGTCTTCAGCAGTAGTAGAATCGTCAGAAGTTGTACAGCCACCTGTGTATTCACAAGCCTGAATACCGTAGTCTGGGGTGTAGATATCAGTCAAGGTAGTGGAGCATCTGCTGGTACCAGTTGGCTCTGTGGACAATGTGGAACAGGCAGCCAGAGCTTCAGTCAGATATGGACTGTAGTATTTCCAGAGAGTCCAACCACAGTTCATACAAGATGAGTAGTAGTAGTTGAAATCGGAGTCTTCAGAACACAAACAGGAAGTATTGTATGGAGCAAAGAAGGAACTTGTGGTGTTAAGAGAGCACTCTTGACCGGCAATAATCAACAAACCACAAGAGGCATGACATCCAATGGTGGCACAATCGTCTGCGGAGGCAGCGTAGGCGTACGCTTCTGGATCTGGGTGGGCAATGGCAAGAGCCTCAGCATAGGCGTCAGCAAAGGCGTTGGCAGCAGCAGCAGCGTAAGGGTTGGCACTGGCCCAAGGCAGAGCATCAGCATTAGCATTAGGCAGGGCAAGAGCCTGAGCTCTTGGATCAGCCAGGGGCTTGGCTAGGACGACAGATGCGGTGACGGCAGCACCGATCAAGCGAGTGAATAGCATCTGTAATCGTTGGATACATTGAGAAAAGTTGGTAACACCGTTTGCTAATTGGGCTGTGCTCTCCTCATATACAAGCACCCATGTTGGGGTGTAAAATTGCCACACTCCACGCCGAGAGGTCCGATTGATAGAGGGTCCTAACTTCCATGACCCCTGGGCCCTGAATGCCAAAAAGTGCAGGGCATGTATAGAGCTCGAGGCTTAAGAACCGTCAAAAGCTACATCAGGATCTCCTAAAGTTGGGCCTTGGAACCTTATGCTGTACCGGAAGGTGTGGTCACCCTTGGCATGCCTCCAGTTGATCAGAGTGGGTGGTGACAGGAATACTGAATCTGATGAAGATCTGGGTGTCATAAGTTTATAACGCAGAAATCTCCGAGAAGTTATAAACTTGCACCAAAGACTAGAACGTCTAGACCCCGGATTGCGGCGGCATAGTTGGCCGGCCTAAATTCGGTTCGTATCGGCCGATCACGCGCACGCACACGTACAAACGAGGTGGACAGGAGGTTTCCCGAGGGATCCTGCTCCCCGATAGTCGTTGCTTCCGGCTCGGTGATGGTCACTAGATAAAGAGTGTTGTCACTTGTGACTTGTAGATAGTTCGATGCTTTTAGATTCCTTGTGCTAGTACTGAACTCCCTGGCTGAATCGGAACTAGTCTAAGGCATCAAGACAACCATGTGGCTGAAGTTCTGCTTGGCATTGCAGCAGTTTCTACTCAATTCCTGGAGTCTAGTCACCAGATTCACCCGAAACATGCAGTGTCGGGTGGAGGGCAGGGTAATTATGCAGATTGCTCTTGTCTCCCCCGCTCGCCTTCACCCATTGGCATCCCACAAGTTCCACTGGATGGGTTTCGAGTCGTAAGGCTCAATGAACAATTAGACTACTATGTAGTATGCATTTAGAATGTATATCTTGTACAGCAAAGGCTCATGTGTTCCACAATGATTGGCGCACTAGTACTTTCTAATCAGATCAGGCAACACACTCTCTAAAACCTGTGTGATGATCAGTTCTACTGCATAGAATTTTTTAACCCTGCAGATGTAACTAACATGATGTAGTTTGTTTGCTACGAGGCGTAGCGTGTCTGAATTTCAAGCTAATTTGGCCTAACGATATTAGTGCTAGTTCTAGGATCTACGCTGGCACCCAGAGATAAGAAAAGCCGAGTCACTACACAAAAGTTCAATCTTCCACCACCTTGAACACACTTTACCACATGTCTCTCAATAGGGGGAAATATTTCCCCAGTTCACCCCGCAGTAAGAGGGTGTTTACTGGCATGATCTGCATATCTAGATCACAGTTCTGGCAGTGATTGGCTACCTATGGTTTGGTCCCGAGTGCCATCATGAGATATTTACGCAAACCCCTTTCCAGCACTGCAAATTACACCCCAAAAAGTCTCCCATCTTACCTGGTTAGTCTTGGTTTCTGTGACCTGTGCGCTTGAGATACTATCGTACCAGCGGCATTATTGCACCCTGTAGGACTCCATAAGTCCCATGGAAGTTAGTAACTTGCTGCTTGGCTTAATCGGAACTTCACAACTTTCACCCGAATGGTCTTGGTTTAGTACACCCCCTGTAGTTGGTTAGTACTATCAAACTTTACACCCGAACGATCTCGTTTCCTTATTATAAATAGGGGGCAACTCACCTCCCAATTTAGTCTTCTTCACTTTTCTGGTTACTGCCACAATCAGATCTGTCAGCTCAATTGACCTATACAGCATCTGAACTAAACATCTGCACATCAGAAATTGTAAGTTACGTCGTCTAGCTTGTTGATGTTGGCTATTATACATAAGGTTAATGGCAATCACTCAATCTTTGTAAGAAGGCACGGCATACTAACAATCTGACAGCACAGAAACTCAATTACAGACCATTGATCGTGATCATGCGCTTTTCAACTGTTGTTGCCTCTCTTTTCTTATTCCTCGGAATCGTTCTGGGTGATGCCATTCCATGGGCAGCTGCCAATGCCTACGCTTCTGCGGCTGCTGTTGGATACGCCGAGGCACTTGCCGAGGCTGAAGCGATTTCCCACCCAGACCCAGAAGCTTATGCCCTTGCTGCCTCCGCTGATGATTGTGCCACTTACGCTTGCCATGCTGCCTGTGGAAACCTCATTCTGGAGGCCGAGGAATGTCTCAGCTATGGAGGAACCGAGTACGAAGGTCCATATGAATCCACTTGTCTTTGTGAGGATGGTTCTGAGTTTTTGTCCTATTATGCAGCTTGTATGGACTGTGGTTGGACCTTGTGGAAGTACTACGGTCCATATCTGACTGCTGCTTTGGATACCTGTGGAACTCTTTCTACCGAGCCAACTGGAACTTCTAGATGCTCCACCACCTTGACTGACTCCTACACCTTGGACACTGGTATCAACTACTCTACTTACCTCGAGTAATGTTAACGGCGCTGATTCTTGAGTCTCGACTCTCGGCCGATTCTTTTTAAGCCTTTTAGGCCAATTCTTCTTAAGCCTTTATAGCCTTTTATCAAATATATAACACATTTTTATACTTCATCACCGGCAATACGCGTAAATGTATAAACTTCAGCCTCAATCAACTCGTATCTCCGGGTCTTGGATGCCTAGTCCCCCAGACTCAGATGTGCACATGCCCGCAGTAGATTTGGGGCTTAGACCCCCGGGACCCTGAGTAACCTGGGTGTTCACAGCTTGTACTCACAGTACTTTTCGGTCCTAGAGAAAGCAGACCTCCCAAGAAGACCTCCCCAAAGCTCGCCCCTATTCCACTAAAGTCTACCGTGTTCCGAGAGCACTGCCGAGCCATGGGTAGAACCCAGCTACACCCTGTTAGCCACAGTCTGCACATTGAGAACTATATACTTGCAGGCTGATCAGCTGCCTAATTACGGGTCACTTTAACGTGGGTCCTCGTGTAACAGAACATACCGGTGATGTCCCAGACACCCATAAATCGCCAACCGCACCCGCATTTAAAGACCCCCCTGTGCGCCACTGCCCTTGGGATCACGGCCCACAACCCTTCACCGACACAAACAGCACACCATGCAATTCACTCGCTTCCTCAGTGCCGCAGTCACTGTTTCTCTCGCTCTCGCAGGTGCTGCCCCTCAAGCTGCTCCTCAAGCTGATGCCCTCCCTTGGGCCAGTGCTAACCCATATGCCTACGCGGCTGCAGAAGCCTTTGCCGGTGCTTACGCTGAAGCACTTGCCATTGCACACCCAGACCCAGAAGCTTATGCCCTCGCTGCCTCCGCTGATGACTGTGCAAACATTGCCTGTCACGCTTCTTGTGGTTTGCTGATTATTGCCGGTCAAGAGTGCTCTCTTAACACTACCAGTTCATACTTTGCTCCATACAACACCACATGTCTTTGTTCCGAGGGTTCCGAGTTCTTGTCCTACTACCCATCCTGTATGAACTGTGGTTGGACCTTGTGGAAGTACTACTCTCCATATGTCACAGAGGCATTGGAGGCCTGTGGTACCCTCTCCACCGAGCCAACAGGCACCACAAGATGTTCTACTACTTTGACTGATATCTACACTCCAGATTACGGTATCCAGGCTTGTGAGTACACTGGTGGTTGCACAACTTCTGACGATTCTACTACTGTTGAAGACTCCACCACCACCACTTCCACCACTTCCACCACTAGTTCCTCTACATCTACATCTACATCTACATCTACATCTACATCTACATCTACATCTACATCTACATCTACATCTACATCTACATCTACATCTACATCTACATCTACATCTACATCTACATCTACATCTACATCTACATCTTCTACTTCTACCACTGCCACATCTTCTACATCCACCTCTTCTTCCACTTCCACTTCCACTTCTTCTACTTCCACTTCCACTTCTTCCTCTACCTCCTCTACTACGTCATCTACTTCTCCTGCAACCACTGCCTCTACAACCTCTTCTACTGCTTCAAGTGAGGCAACATCTACAACTGAAGCTACAACTTCTGAAGGATCAACCACTGCAGAGACATCTCAAGGTGCTGCTTCCACAGAGACTGGTGTTTCCGAGTCTAGTGGCTCTGAGTCCACTTCTGAGCCTGCAGTGTCATCTGATGTTTCTTCAGAGACTGGCTACTCCAACAGCACTGTTTCCACATCCACTGCCACTGAATCTGAACAATCTACTACTGTGATTACCATCACTTCTTGCTCCGAGAACGCATGCTCCGAGACAGCAGTAACAACTGGTGTCACAGTTGTCACTATCACTGAGAACGGCGTTGTCACTGAGTACACCACCTACTGCCCATTGACTTCTACTGAAGCTGCAACTTCTGCACAAACCTCTGCGCAGACCTCCACCAAGGCCAGCGTCGAGACCACAAAGGAAGCTACCACCTCAGCTGCGAAGGAGAGTACCTCTACCCAGACAGTTGCTGTTACATCTACAGTTTCTGAAGGAAGTACATCTACTAAGGCTGTTGTTTCCACTTTCGAAGGTGCTGGTGCCCAGTTGGGTGCCATCGGCATCACCGTGGCTGCCCTTATCGCTGCTGTCTTCTCTTTCTAGAGTGTTGATCAAACTTGCAGTACTTTTTAAGTTCTTTTTTACATTTCGTTGCCTATCAAGGACCCCTTTTTCTCAGTTATTTTCATCTTATTCCCTTAAGATGTACTCTTAGATGTTAGAAACTTTCTCTAATTGTCTTCTTTTTCGTTGATATACTTTTTAACACGCGTAGATTAACCTCTTATCTCCGACAAACGCCGAGCACTGCCAAAAGGTGTCGTGCCATCAACACCCCGACGCTTTTTGCAGGGCCATTACTAATCTCTAAATCTCTATGCTCAAAGGATCAACTCGAGACTTGTGGGTCAGTGGATGTTCTTATTTCGCCGTATCAGATACTTAGATCCAGTAAAGAGCCCAGGATACTTCAGAAACATGCACATCAAATCGATCCCAATGCGTTGGAAGTCCGGCGACAACTATGCCTATCTTCTTACCGACTCCTCTACGAAAAGCTCATGGATCATAGATCCAGCGTATCCTAAGGACATACCAGAGTCCGTGTTGAGTTCAGTTAAGATCGAAGCCATTGTCAATACCCATCACCACCAGGATCATTCTGGTGGAAACCCATATTTCAAGAAGAAGCTCAATGTCCCCGTGATTGCTGGAAGAGACTCGCAGTTGGTGGAGTACACTCCTTCTCATCTTGAGACTCTGACATTGGGGAAAAACATAACTATCACTGCAATCCATACGCCGTGCCATACACAGGATTCTATTTGTTACTTTGCCGAAGATTCAAGCACAGGGGAGAAGGCAGTGTTCACTGGCGATACTCTTTTCACCGCTGGATGCGGTAGATTCTTCGAAGGAACAGCACAGGAGATGATTGAATCGTTGTCAAAACTTGCACAGTTGCCCTTAAACACAGTTGTGTATCCTGGTCATGAATACACTAGGGGGAATGTCGCATTTGCCAAGACGGTGATGGAAAGTGAGGCATTGACCAAGTTAGATGAGTTTTGCAAGGAGAACGAGGTCACCACGGGAAAGTTCACAATTAAGGATGAATTGGAGTTCAATCCATTTATGAGATGCGACGACGAGAATATCAAGGCTAAGTTACACGTTGCTGATGATGTCGAGTTGATGGATCTCTTGAGAACAATGAAGAATAACTTCTGATATGTATAGGCCGTATCCATACACTACACTTATTTATTGATCGTCTGACAATGAATTGTATATGTAGCATGTTATATATGTAGGGAGCTCGATGACACATCGTCTTTAACAGTCGATATGAATACTCATCGGGGCTCCCAGGCAGTGCTTCATAAAGAGCCCACCCATAACGTTGCTTTCACTCTGCTGTCCGCACCTTTGACTCACGGAAGAGGGAGAATTCAAAGATTCTAAATGTTCAGAGTAGTTTAAAATTAATCTATCTGAAGAAAAGGAAAAAAAAAAACAGAGGAAGGACAAGAAGAAGGAGAAGCACCGAAGGAAAATTTTTATATGGGGAGAGAGTGGTGTCTGGGTGTTTCGCGAAATATAATTCGCGAACCGATATATCTTGCGGGTTGCCACGCCTCCTATTGACCTATAACTCGCTACAGATTACTTCCAGTCAATCCCTGAGACACGAGAAAGATTTCAATTGACAATGGCCAAGGAAGAAACCAAGAAAGAGGAAGAAGGCGAGATTTTGGACGACGTTTTGTCCGATGAAGAACCAGTGAAGGAAGATAATGCGGAGGTTGTGGACAAGGAGGCGGAGGCCACTGAGGACAAGAAGGAGAAGAAAGAAGTTGAACCAGAGACAACTGTTACTGAGGATAAGCCACCAGTTCCAAAGAAAGATGATGATGCTACACCTCCACCAAAGCCAGCAAGACCTCCAACACCACGTCAGCAGGCACTCAAATCCCTCCAGGAGGCGTTCCCAACTGTGGAGGAGAAGTACATTCAGTCACATCTCATTGCCTCAGGATACAACTTGGAGCAGGCATTCAATGCGCTGTTATACCTCTCTGATCCAGAGAGCTTTAACATTGACGAAGTCGTCCCAGCTGCTCAGGCTTCTCGTGCAATGGCTGCTTCCATGGAGCAACCGGTACCAGCATTGCCTCAACGTCGTATGACACAAATGGAGGAAGATGAACTATTGGCAAAGACCTTGGATGAAGAGTACAGACGTAAAGCAGAGCGTCGTACTAGAAAACAAGCTGACATGAGACGCCGTCGCCAGAACCCGGATCTTGAGGATGACGAGGACAGTGATATTATCTCCAACTTTGTTGAGAAGGACCTCCCTCAGATCAAGGAGCAGTTCTCCAAGAACCTTGAAGAGACAAAGAATAAGTTCAACACTTGGATTGGAGGCTGGAAGAAGCAATATTCGACTGCTCAACAAGAACTGAACAACAGACAGATCAAGAAGCAGATGCGTGATGAGTTCGATGATGATCCTGAAGAGGTTGACCTTCAGAAGTTCCACGGAATAAAGCTTTCGGATGATACTGAGCAGAAACCAAAGACTCCAGCAAGAAACAGGGCTGGATCCACTGATCTATATGGAACTCCAAAGCACAAAGAAGAGGAGAAGAAGACTGAGAAGACTGAGAAGACTGAGAAGACTGAGAAGACGAAGAAGCCTACACCAGCTGATGACGATGACGATTTCCTCCTTAGCGATTGAGCTGCATGTACTTAACGCTTTTCCCCAACCTTCATTTATATACCATTTTTAATAACATGATACGAGAAGTTATACGTTTGTACAGATGTGGATATTTCTTTGTACGCGACTTACAAATTATGTCACGTGACTGCTATGGTTTTGAGTAATCAAAGGCTACATTTCTGAACTCAGACCAACAACCAAGGCTTCAGTGTTAAAAAATGTATTGTGTATTGGATACAAAGGGATAAATGGCGCTAGAAAAAGCGAAATTTAGGGTTAAAATAGGGGAACGACTTAAAAGAGACCAGCCAAGAAGATAACCGATCAGACTGATACACTTGAACGATCAAGACCGCGGGGGTCACAGTGGATATCAGCCAAGATACGTGGTGTACTCGATACCAGTATCCTTTGAGTAAACTGAAGTCAAAGTAGTGGAACATCTGGAGGTACCGGTAGGCTCCGTGGAAAGAGTGGAGCAGGCAGCCAACGCATTGGTTGCATATGGACCGTAATACTTCCAGAGAGTCCAACCACAGTCCATACAAGCAGGATAGTAGGACAAGAATTTGCTACCCTCACCACAGAGGCATCCGTTGAGGTATGGTCCTGTATAAGGAGTGGAAGGATTGTCAAGGCAGTTCTCAGCCTCAATAATCATATGGCCACAGGCCGCATGACATGAATCTGTGGAGCAGTCATCAAAAGAGGCAGCAAGGGCATACGCTTCGGGGTCAGGATGAGAGATCGCCTCGGCTTCAGCATAAGCTTCAGCAAATGCTTCGCCTGCAGCAATTGCTAGTGGGTGGGCTTTGGCCCATGGGAGAGATTCAGCAGTTGGGGAACTCAGTACCTGGGCGGCCAACATAAAAACAACAAGGAATCCAGTGAAGTACATCGTAGTTTGAGATCTGGGGGTATCGTGTAGTTGTTCCAGGTGATTGAGGGACTAGCAACCGACTGGTGTTTATGGTATTGTATTTATAGTCCAATCAAATACAGCAATCCTGGGCATATGACAGTATACTTTGAAAGGAAGCTAAAGATCTGGAAGCCGGAGAAAGACAAAAACACGGGGTGTGCATTAAAATTGGAGAGTTCAGAGACTTTTTTTGATTCTTCCTTGCTAAGTAATATTTAGATTAATTCTCGATAGTATAACCTCTTGAGTTGCAGTGCCATGGTACGTATATTTGCTCGCAAATGCAAGGCAATACTTACGGACTCATAACCATAAACCCAGTTATAATATTGCATGGTGTTTGAAGCTACCGCATATTACTGTGATCAAAATATGCTCATGTGTCACATGAAAAACTACGAAGTACTAGATAGTAGAAACCCAAGTGCAACTAGTAACGGTGCCAGCCTATGTCACATGCGTTATACTAACGTTGTAACAAAACACCAGCGACTAGAGCCAACCAATTTCAAATTGACTGACCCCAAAGCTCTTGGTTTAATTAATTTTGTACATGGGATATGGATACAGAGGCTCTAAAAGGTGTATAGAATAGTGTTTGTGGGGAGAATCTTCGGGGACCGAAGTGTACGTTAAACTTTATTTGTGGTGCCGTGAGCTGAGAATATGAGCTGCGAAGATCCGAAGGCTTCATTACCAAATATCCAACCAATTATATCGAGAGTTCTACGTCTACTTATAAGTATAATAAGCTGAATGATGATATACTCTGAAATTCAAAACTTCAGATTTGCATGAAGCTGAATATATTGAGCACTACTAGCAGCATAATCAAGAGTTCCCCCGATCTTCTTAGCTAAACCTAACTCAAAGTTTTCTAGGTGCGTTTGATGGCAGGTGATTGCCATTTAGATTTCGAAGATCGAAGTTGTATTGAACCTCCCTGCTAGTAATTGGCTACTTAAAGTGGCCAATACTAGTTGAGGAGGTTTTGAGAGTATACCGACAAGACCTGAACAGGAGAGTTCATTATAACTCAGCATCCCATTCTTAGAAAGCCTTGAGAATTTAAACCCCTACAAGCTCACATCAAACCTTTCAGATTAAACGTAGATTAGAGTGACAGATAATCGGGTTCTTTGGAAAAAGTCCCCGCCATTACTCCTATCCCAAATTTGCTTGGCCCATCCGTATCTTGAAGAAGCTCGCGCAGATGCGATCTGGGCGACAACAACTCTAAACTTTCTGCGCCTTGAAGCTCGAGCTTTAGAATAATAGAATATACTGTCTTTTACATTTGTTGGTTATTGATCTCTGACACCCGACTTTGAGGAGGGCATCTCCTGAGTGGCAGTGCTGGGGTACACAAAGGGCCCGAAGAGTGACCTGCCCCCGACTGAAGATCTGTAATTCTTGGAAGCCGCTTAGATCTCGTGATAGAAGAAATCGACTAAGGACCAAAAGATTGGTAGCTTCTGTGTATATTATCTGCCCATGATGTATGATAAAACCTCAATTATAGAATTTAGATCAGGTGATAGCGGAAGAGAAGCCCTCAGATAGTCGGCGAAATGCTAACAACTTTAAAACTCTTGCTTATATAACAGGAGAAGACTCTCTTATAGATCCAGAGGAGTTTTAGTTTAGTAACTTAATACTCTATACCCCCCCAATGTTATTCACTCGGTTGCTCAGTGCCGTCCTCACTGGTTCGGCTATTCTTGCTAAAGCTCTTGCGGCACCCGATGCCGACGCAGATGCTCTGCCTTGGGCCAGTGCCAACCCTTACGCTGCTGCTGCTGCAAATGCCTTTGCTGACGCCTATGCTGAGGCTCTGGCTATTTCTCACCCTGACCCAGAAGCTTATGCCTTTGCGGCTTCTGCTGACGATTGTGCCACCATTGGGTGTCACGCGTCTTGCGGATCGATGATCATAGCAGGTAGCCAATGTTCACTTAACAAGACTAACTCTTACATGGCCCCATTCAACACTACTTGTTTGTGTTCTGAAGAGAGTGATTTTACGTTTTACTATCCATTTTGTATGAAATGTGGGTGGACTCTTTGGAAGTATTACGGTTCGTACTTGACAGCTGCCCTTTCCGCCTGCTCTACTTTATCCACAGAGCCAACTGGTACTTTGATATGCTCCACCACTCTGAGCGAGAGTTATGTTCCTGATTACAACATTAAAGGATGCGATTACACTGGTAATTGCCCAAGCACTTCCTCCACTACCAAGCCGGCTTCTACCACCGCCAGTGTTTCTTCTCCTTCTACCACCACCACATCCCACAATTTCTACAAGGCCAAAACTCAAACTGTCACTACAGACCTGAGTTTGATCTATAGTGCAGCAGCCAGCGTTGAACCTTGCAGTTCGTTCTCAACTTTGCGAGTTCCTTACCCGGGAAATCCTTATTCATACACCTATATCACCTTACAGGAGAGGTACAATGATTCCACCACCAACCAAGTACTATATCGTACTTACCAATTCTTGAACTTTACAGACGACCTAGATCTTGTGACTGATATTCAATTTATTACAGATACCAAAAAGTCTGACAGTCGTATCAGAGAACCATCGTACTTTGTTGCAAATTTGAAGCAAGGAGCATATGCAGTATCAACCTCCTACAACCACATGTCGTTCAGATATAATGGAATCATTGTGACATACAACGGTACACGTTATGTATACACGTATACATGTACCTTCATGGACTATTTTGAGAGATTCAGCTACTTGACCAACAAAAAGGACTATGATCAATGCTTCAGAGTATTTGGTGGGTCATATAACCAATGTGGAGACGAATACAACAGGACATCATCCTTCTATTGGAGAAAAGAAGAATCCCGACCTGAGAGTATGGAAACCTTGTTAACATCTCATCCATCCAGTACAACGGATGGTGGAATATCTTCCACAACATCAATTCTCAGACAATCATCATCCACATCATCATCCAAACCATCGTCTACGCCATCATCCACGCCACCATCCACGCCCTCATCCACGCCCTCATCCACGCCCTCATCTACACCGGTATCCAAACCTGCCTCTGAACCAACTTCTAAACCAGCTTCCTCTAAACATTCTTCTTCTGAACCAAATCATTCAGCTTTGGGTAGATCATCCTCCAAACATATCAAGCCATCCAGTGTTTCTTCCACCTTCAAGTCTTCTACTGACTCCACAACCTCTGGATCTTCTTCCATTGTTTCTACTTCTGTTGGTGGTGAACACTCTCTTACAAGCTCTTCTTCTGAGAGTAAAGCCGCAAATGCTTCCACATCCACATTCACCAAACTGAGCTATGGAACGACAACAGTTACCATAACCTCTTGCCCTGAAGACACTTGCACCGCGGAGACTATTACTACCGGATTCACAGTGATCACAACGACATCTTCTGGTGTGGTGACCGAGTACACAACATACTGCCCATTGTCTGAGATCAAGACAAAGACCAAGACTAAGAAGAATGACTCCACTACTGTTGTTACCATCACTTCATGCTCCGAGGATGTTTGTGTTACCAAGGTTTCCACTAGCATTCCAGTGACTAAAGAAGGGGTGAGCGACAAAACATCCACCGATACTGTTGTGATCACTTCAACTGATGTTCCGGTTTCTGTTAAACCAACTAAGGGACAGAATTCCACTGATGCCAGTATTTCCACTTTTGAGGGTCTTGCAGTGCCACTGAGTACTTTTGGAGTCACCATTATCGGACTCCTTGCTGCCTTCTTGGCACTATAAAGATGACCAATTGTCTGAGACGTGCACGGCCTTTATATGTTTCCTTTTTTTGCAATTCAGTGAAGATTTCAATCTCTTATTTCCTTTTTGATAGGCGACATAATTACTTATGGATATCTCTATATCATGGAGAAAGCATGATGTACGTAGATTAACATAATTATAACAGCTCGGCCTCTGATTCAAAAGAAGGGAGAAAATTTCTAACGGACAAGGAGTAGCTACGAAGCGTAAAGTTATCAAAGATTTCTAATGTCATAATGTTATAATAAATACTGCTTCACCAACCAAAGTTCTCTGTATGCAAGTAAACTTCATGAGCGAATCCCTTAAGCACCTGTTTTTGCAAAGACCCAACGGCATTACCACATGCCTCTTGCACAGAACCTGTTCCAGAACAGATAAATACAGTCTTTGGAGCCACTGTGGTTTCCTTGAGGAGTTCCGTAAAGTCTGGCTTCATTCCACGATAAACCTTGATCTGTTCGCTCACTGACAAGATCTGTTTCTCTGTATTCCGCTCGTCATCTGAAGGAGTCTCCAATTGTGCTCTTGAGCTGATGATTTGTGGAACACCATCTTTGGAATCAGTAACAAAGATCTTGATATCAAAAACCTCCGATAACTCACTCTGCTGGGCCTTATCCAATGCATTCTCCAGCTCTTTATAGATCCAGTCGATCGAGCCCGCGGACTTGACCACCCATAAAAACTCCACTTTCTGCACACAGTTGGTAACGACGTTGAGGTGGTCTGCCAAGTACGTCAAGAATGGTGCCGTCACGGATACACCTGTTCCCGTACCGACTAGCACAACCTTATCAAAGGCAAAGACGTCACGGTTGATACCACCGTATGGACCATCAACGTAACATCTGAAATTCTTAGCGTCATCCTGGATCATATCGTACAGTTTCTTAGTCAGTCCACGAGATGGCTTCACAATCAGCTTGAGAATGTTCTCCTGGTTGGCTCTGGATGTCGACAGGACTGAGAATGGATGGTTATCAAGGGTATGCATTCCCATCATGAATCTGATAAAGACATGCTGACCTGGCCTCCACTCCAATTCATGTGGTCCATCAATAGGAATACAAATCTCAAAAACTCCATCAGGAAGAGTTTTCAACTTGGCCAATTTGCTCTTGAATGCGTACTGGTTTGGCTTGAAGGTGGTCTTCACGACTGCTCTATAAATCATTTGGAAGATCCAGAACCCGAGAGTTCCCCAGATGTAATGCTCAGCATCCAACGCACCATAGACATGCCAGCAGAGAGTGCCGACATAAGCCAATCCTAGAACCCAATGGGAGTGCCACCAGAGTTCATAACACAACGAACGGACAAATCTGAGTCCGGTGAAACACATGAGGAAAAGAATAACGAGAGGAGGGACACCGTTACGATAAAGTTCGTCAGAATCCCATTCGACTCTCAGTTGCTTTGCACCACCTTCACGAACAGGCTGGATTAAGAAGGGAACAGTGTGGACCAGAGAAAGGAACAGTGTTGTCCATCCCAAGAACTGATGGAAAATGTTCAGTTTTTCGTAGGAGATACCAGTGACAAATGAGATGAAGTTGGTCTTACCACTAAGAACGATGAGAAATGGAAGCATGGCCATGGTCATGAGTCCAGAACGAACTGCAAGAGGAGGAGATCCGAACCCTTGGCATGGACGTAGATAGTAGTGCGGAATGAAGCAGACGAGAAGGACGTAAAGGGTTGATACTGTGATTGTGATCAAAGTTCCCAAATTCGGAGGTAGTCCTGTTATTCTGGAGATTATCAAAGGGATACGACGATATGCCAAAGATCTGGAACATGCTGTGAGTTTTTCCACAAGTGAGATACGTATCATCCCCTTGCCAAGGCGAGTGTTACGATACGACCAATCAACGTACTTGTAGACCATCTTACGGAGGATTGCGAGGCCAACGAGCGTGGCACAGAAGTACATCACCCAGTAGCCATAAGTGGGCATGTAATACCACGAGAGTTTCCCAGATTGTGATATGTCTGCGAGTTTGGTGTATTCCTCATCGTCTTGATCTGCGAGGCAGTCCAGCCCCATGTACGTGACGGTCATTGTTCGGCGAGCCAAGACTTTAAAGGCTGAATATCAAAAAGCTAATCGGGGGAAGAACTTTAAGCTTCCCTGGACTCTCTGTGGGCGTAGAAAGAAGAGGAAAGGAAGGACAGAATTGAGGGAACATTTTGTTTTAGCTGAACAGTTGATATAAATTAGTGGGCCACCAGCAGCTCTCCAGTTAATTTGCTCATTTTTTCCTCCTCAGAGATATCAGAAGCTGCTGATTGGACCAGATAAACTTGCTCCATCACGGTAGACGTAGACAGTACACAAAAACGGTGTCGTTCACGGGGAGAAGAGAGTAAACACAGAAGCAGATCTGGCACCCCCACAATCCATTCGGAGCTGCCTTTACGAACCTGATCTTATGATCTGGAATTCTGTCGGCGTCTTCCGTGCGGAGCAGTGGAGATTACCGCTTTTGGGTCTGCCGCTTATTACTGGAGTGACTTGAGCATTAAGAAGTCAACTGTGACCTGTCAGACGTTCTAGCCACAGACTAGAGGGCCAATACGAGAAATGCAACAGAAGGTTATCACTCCCCGACTTTTACACTTGAAATTTATGGTGAAGTTCGGACTTCGGAGTTTCCTTGGACTCGGCATATGCGGAGATCCGGCCGTTGCATAACCGGATCTCGATTCTCCTCCCTCATACAAAGAGAGACAGTTTCAGATATCGGATCGTGGCTTATGATCAACAAGGATTCGCTTTTGGTATCTGTGAACATCGAGCACCCGGTGGCTGGCCATTCACAGAGCACCCTCAGACCCTCAGGCTTCAACCCATGCTGTCCCCCATATCGTAGCCCATTAGCCAAGAGAATCGGTCGGTCCTATCTGCAGTTCGTGGACGTGCATACAGTGATACACCTCAATATTTTCACAGTCCGGTCGTATTGCCCGTAGCGTGGGACAGTTCGCCTCCAGTGGTGAACGGTTGCTAATTCCAACCAGGCTGTCATACATGCGCACCTGCCTAAAACACAGAGATGAGGTCAATGCCGATAACCAGGAATAGCGACAAAGCTCCAAAGCTTCAGAAGTGGCCACCCGCCTCGGAGATACACAGACGTAAACAATCCTTGTCCCCCGGGAGTGCTTTGTTGGTGTCTGGGCTTGTTCTAGATGTCGAGATCTCCGGTTGCTGGTTTCTTTGTGCGTTCAAGGCGAACTGTAACGCCATGGAGGGAGGCGCCCTATGGTTGTTCGCTAATACAATTAATTTTTTATATCACAGATCGTATTGCAACACATCACATGGTCATGATGGCATATGATGATGACTGTGCACTGCGACCTGTCTTGAAACGCCAGTTCCAGAGACCTGTAGTTCACTTGTAACCTTAACGTATGGTGACTGAGACCACTGTCTGATTTGGGTCTCTCATAGAAACCTGCATGGAATCTCGTAGAAAAATACACACTCACTATCTTCTGGTTCTAAACCCTGCGGGTGGGATCAGCATGGGCGTCAACGCCCGAAAATCCAGTTCTGTGTAGTATGTACCCTCTCTGAGGCTCCCTATTGCCTCAGGTTGCAGAGATGCAGCGAGGCAGGTAAAGTGGAAGACGTCCAGAGTGTAATATCCATCTGGTGCACGCAAGACTATCTTCATGAGATCCTTAACAGACCAATGTGTCATAGACTATACGTGACTATTCATACACATCCACAGAATAACTGTTCCACAAAGGGGCGTTCTATCAAGTGCTCTTATCGGGGGTACAGCCGAGAGAACATAGCCGTGAATTCATGATCCGGACAATCTCAAGGGTGCAGCCGTGGACCATTTCCCAAGTCTGGCGACCCGAAGCCCGGGGTCCTATCTTGACAGCCTTTCTGTGACCTACTGGCCCGATAGGGAGTGGAATTTCCGATGTGGGGGAGGCATGACATGTTGTCCCCCGGGTTAAGGTCAATGACATATAGGGTGCTTGTGAACAATATACACGGGATTGACTCCCAAAGACTGGCAAGGAAAAGAACGCTGGAGGTAGAGATGATCTATCTGAAAGTCAAAGTGCATCCAAAAGAAAAGATCTTGTCTTGGGGATCGGCGATCAGAAAATAGTTTGTTAGACGACAGGGATCATACCTTCCCCGTCACTCGCAGAAAGACGCATTCTGGACAACTCCACACAAGCTCGCTAAATGCGAGGCTGTTGTGTCGGCCGAGTTACGAGAGATCTGCCCAGATATACACTTGCTCCAAGACACCAAATTTATCTACATGATGGCGAGTGTGGCATCCCGTCTGACTTCTCACCTGTCACCATGCTCGTGCCTTTGGCTGGCACTCACTTCCCCGCGTCCTGGACACCACAGATATACCAATGAAGATATTGGTTAGACCGGAGTGTAAGAGTCTGGACAACGATAACAGTATATTAGCGGCGTTCCATGGAGGCTCAGCAGCCAATCCTAAGGACTATTGTGTTGCCGGGTGTCCACTACCAATGGCGTGACCACAGCTAGGAAATTGGAAGCCCAAAAAGAAAGAAACACTCGAATCTCTCTCGCTTCCATTCTTAAGATGCAAGTGGCTGCATGTTTTGTGCGGCTTATAAGCTGCAGCCCAAATCCCGTGCCTTTGGCTGGCACTCACTTCCCCGCGTCCTGGACACCACAGATATACCAATGAAGATATTGGTTAGACCGGAGTGTAAGAGTCTGGACAACGATAACAGTATATTAGCGGCGTTCCATGGAGGCTCAGCAGCCAATCCTAAGGACTATTGTGTTGCCGGGTGTCCACTACCAATGGCGTGACCACAGCTAGGAAATTGGAAGCCCAAAAAGAAAGAAACACTCGAATCTCTCTCGCTTCCATTCTTAAGATGCAAGTGGCTGCATGTTTTGTGCGGCTTATAAGCTGCAGCCCAAATTGTGGTAGGTTGCCCCCGGGAACAGTTCAACAGGTCCAGTTTCGGTCTTGGATCTCAGGCAAATTATTCCGTCACCGTCACTGCCTTGAGGTCTCTGATACACGTACACACCGTATTTCATGTAATAATATGCAACAACCATCGCGTTGCCGATGCACGTATATGCCCAGATCTCGGGCCTCCAGACATCAGCCACTTGCAGGCCCCAATTACCACAGGAGGGCCCAGCCATGACAATGATGGCATTCCTCATAGACACCTTCGATACAGTGGAACTCGCATACGATTTCTTATCCATATGACCCCCATGCAGCCGTCAGAGGTGACATCGTCCCCCCGCAGTCCCAAACTCGTCTTGAGGGAACCCATGCTTTAAAGGCAGACCCATTTCCCTCCTTTCTTGTCCCAGCTGCACATGGCTCATCCCCATATCCTTTCCCTGTCCCACCACACAGCATGAAGTTTTCTTCTTTGAGCGTCCTTCTGGTATGGATTCTCATGCAGCTTCAGCTAGCTGGAGCTGCTACTTCTACTGTGACTTCGGGAATCACTACTGTTTCCACCGCTCTCGCTACCGAGACCACAGCTACAAGTATCTGCGCCTATGGTTCATCTGTGGGCACTTTGAACGACATTGTTTACTACTATGGATACACCGTCAAGGGTTCCTCCTCCTACTCTTTTACAACCCTGGTGACCACATACACTTTCACCGTCACTTGGTACTTCAACTTTGCAGAGAGCTTGGATCTTACTGACTTCAAGGTCATTGAAGTTGGTTCCGACATCTCAGGCGTTACTGGTAAAGTTAACGTTGATGAGGGTGCCTTTGTCGTTTCTTATACCATTACACAAACTTCTACATCCATTCTTTCTGGAGGCATTTCCACAGTCTGTGATGACGAATATCTTGTCTTCCAATGGACTGCTCTTGACGATGACGACGACACCAACTACTGGGTCTTCTATACTGGTGATAACACGGATCTGGCATCCGATATCAAGTCTATGATCTGTCCAAGTTGTTCAAGTACGGAGTACTTTGCCACTGATATGGATTACAACTGTGATACCAGTTTGGTAAACTCAGAGGGTGGTGTGTGTATACAGAATTATGATATTGATCCAACCACCACTGTCACTCAGACTACCACTGATGCTGAATTTGCTCAAGTGACAGATATCACTACAGTCACTACTGATTTGGGTGTTGCCGTCGAAGCAACAGGTATCTGTACATACAGTTACACTACTGGTGTGATCAACGACAAGGAGTACTACTATGCTTATACCATTGGTGCCGCAATCACTTCCGGTATCTACATCGACTACTCCATCACATGGTACTTCACTTTTGCTGAGGATGTGTCTGTTTCTGACTTCAAGGTGTACGATGAAACCATCCATATCATTGATGTTACAGGTGAAGTGAACGTTGATGAAGGTGCTTTCATCATTTCTTATAAGGTGAGATTCACTTACCTGACGTACATTGCTGACATCATTGTCTTCTGTTTGGATGAATATCTTGCTTTCGAATGGACTGTCACCTCAGATGATGGAACTGACGAGACTTTGATCTTCTACACAGGTACTGCAGGCTCCACAGTCACAGCAGCATTGGGAAATGCCCTTTGTGGCCTTTCAAGTTGTTCTGACACTTACTACCAGGCAATGGACTTTGGATGCAGTGACTTGAGTGACTTGGATACTTCCTGTTCGAGTTCTGCTGAGGTGTCTCCAGTGACTACTCCGTTCTCTGTGTCTGATTCGAGCACTACAGCTTCAAGCTCTTCAAGCTCTTCAAGCTCTTCAAGCTCTTCTTTGTCCTCAACGATTACTTCGATTTCTTCGAGCTCTGCTTTGAGTTCATCTTCTTCTTCTTCTTCTTCATCTTCTTCATCTTCTTCATCTTCTTCATCTTCTGTTGTCTCATCAAGTGCCACTTCCAGCTCTACTAGTTCTTCAAGTTCGAGTTCAGAGGCTTCAAGCTCCGAGGTTATTACGTCATCAGAAATCGCGACGAGCTCTTCAGAAACCTCCAGCTCTACAGAGACTTCCATCTCCAGTTCCACGGAAACGTCTTCCAGCACCTCACGGGAGACAATCCCATCGAAGTACACCACAACTGCCATTGACTCAGCTGGTTCCACATACACTGCTATTGTCTCATATGCTTCCTCCACTGATTCAGACGGCAGCTTTGCAACTGCAACCACCACAATCACAGAGACTGTGCCAGACGAGTACACAACCACTGGAATTGATGAGACTGGATCTACATACACTGGAGAGGTTTCTTTCTACTTGACCACTGATACCAATGGTGATTTCATTACTGGATCGACAACCTATTTCTTCAGTGCTTCAGAGACTTCATCTTCTGAGACGTCCTCTTCAGAGACTTCATCTTCAGAGACTTCATCTTCAGAGACTTCATCTTCTGAGACTTCATCTTCTGAGACTTCATCCAGCACCTCACAGGAGACAATCCCATCCAAGTACACCACAACTGCCATTGACTCAGCTGGTTCCACTTACACTGCTATTGTCTCATATGCTTCCTCCACTGATTCAGACGGCAGCTTTGCAACTGCAACCACTACAATCACAGAGACTGTGCCAGACGAGTACACAACCACTGGAATTGATGAGACTGGATCTACATACACTGGAGAGGTTTCCTTCTACTTGACCACTGATACCAATGGTGATTTCATTACTGGATCGACAACCTATTTCTTCAGTGCTTCAGAGACTTCATCTTCTGAGACGTCCTCTTCAGAGACTTCATCTTCTGAGACGTCCTCTTCAGAGACTTCATCTTCTGAGACGTCCTCTTCAGAGACTTCATCTTCTGAGACTTCATCTTCTGAGACTTCATCTTCTGAGACTTCATCTTCTGAGACTTCATCTTCTGAGACTTCATCTTCTGAGACTTCATCTTCTGAGACGTCCTCTTCTCAGACTTCATCTTCAGAGACTTCATCATCCTCATTGGAGTCCTCATCTTCATCCTCATCATCTTCTGCATCTTCAGAGAGCAGCAGTGCTATCCCAAGTCCTTGGATTGAAGGTCTCTATATAAGTGGACAACCTCACTGGTATATCTATGTTCCAGGAACATTGGGACCATGGACTTCTGCTACAATCACTGGCTCCAACCCAGCCACTGCTCACAATTTTGAGTCTGCCGAACTCTTAGTTGACGGTACTGTCGTCAGCGGTACTATTTCAGTTGATGACTCTACTTACAGTGCTGAGTACGACGTTGCCATCGAAACTTCTTCGGTGCTGGTTCTATCCATCTATGCCCATGCTACTGGCAATGCTCCTTACACCAACGATGCTGTCGTCACAGTGACCAGTGCAGACGGCCAGAGATTCAGATACTTTGTTAAAAGAGACAGTACATCCTGGACACTTTCAAACTCACTGAATGAAGATGTCTCTTCTTCCTCTTCTGAGTCCAGTACTTCTTCTTCTGAAGCTTCCTCTTCTGAGTCTAGTGCTCCTTCTTCTGAGTCCAGTGCTTCTTCTTCTGAAGCTTCATCCTCTGAGTCCAGTGCTTCTTCCTCTGAAGCTACCTCTTCTGAGTCTAGTGCTGCTGCCTCTCAATCTTCTTCTGAGTCTACTGCTTCTTCCTCTGAGTCTGCCGTATCTGAGTCTAGTGCTTCTTCCTCTGAGTCAAGTGCTTCCTCATCTGAGTCCAGTGCTACTTCCTCTGAGTCTAGTGCCACTTCCTCTGAGTCCAGTGCTACTTCCTCTGCAGTTTCCTCTTCTGAGTCTAGTGCTACCTCTTCTGAAGCTTCGTCTTCTGAGTCTAGTACTGTTTCCTCTGAGTCTTCTGAAGCTTCGTCTTCTGAGTCTAGTGCTGCTTCCTCTGAGTCTACTGCTACTTCATCTGAAGCTTCCTCCTCTGAGTCTAGTGCTGCTTCATCTGAAGCTTCCTCTTCTGAATCTAGTGCTGCTTCCTCTGAGTCCAGTGCTACTTCCTCTGCAGCTTCGTCTTCTGAGTCTAGTGCTACCTCTTCTGAAGCTTCGTCTTCTGAGTCTAGTGCTGTTTCCTCTGAGTCTAGTGCTGCTTCATCTGAATCTTCTTCTGAGTCTAGTGCCACTTCCTCTGAAGCTTCCTCCTCTGAGTCTAGTGCCACTTCCTCTGAAGCTTCCTCCTCTGAGTCCAGTGCTTCTTCTTCTGAAGCTTCCTCTTCTGAGTCTAGTGCTACTTCTTCTGAAGCTTCCTCGTCTGAGTCCAGTGCTTCCTCTTCTGAGTCCAGTGCTTCTTCCTCTGAGTCCAGTGCTTCTTCTTTTGAAGCTTCATCCTCTGAGTCCAGTGCTTCTTCTTCTGAAGCTTCATCCTCTGAGTCCAGTGTTTCCTCTTCTGAGTCCAGTGCTTCTTCCTCTGAAGCTACCTCTTCTGAGTTTAGTGCTGCTTCCTCTCAATCTTCTTCTGAGTCTACTGCTTCTTCCTCTGAGTCTGCTGTATCTGAGTCTAGTGCTTCTTCCTCTGAGTCAAGTGCTTCCTCATCTGAGTCCAGTGCCACTTCCTCTGAGTCTAGTGCTACTTCTTCTGAAGCTTCCTCGTCTGAGTCCAGTGCTTCCTCTTCTGAGTCCAGTGCTTCTTCCTCTGAGTCCAGTGCTTCTTCTTTTGAAGCTTCATCCTCTGAGTCCAGTGCTTCTTCTTCTGAAGCTTCGTCTTCTGAGTCCAGTGCTACCTCATCTGAGTCTAGTGCTTCTTCCTCCGAGTCCAGTGCTACTTCCTCTGCAGTTTCCTCTTCTGAGTCTAGTGCTACCTCTTCTGAAGCTTCGTCTTCTGAGTCTAGTACTGTTTCCTCTGAGTCTTCTGAAGCTTCGTCTTCTGAGTCTAGTGCTGCTTCCTCTGAGTCTACTGCTACTTCATCTGAAGCTTCCTCCTCTGAGTCTAGTGCTGCTTCATCTGAAGCTTCCTCTTCTGAATCTAGTGCTGCTTCCTCTGAGTCCAGTGCTACTTCCTCTGCAGCTTCGTCTTCTGAGTCTAGTGCTACCTCTTCTGAAGCTTCGTCTTCTGAGTCCAGTGCTACCTCATCTGAGTCTAGTGCTTCTTCCTCCGAGTCCAGTGCTTCTTCTTCTGAAGCTTCCTCGTCTGAGTCCAGTGCTACCTCTTCTGAAGCTTCGTCTTCTGAGTCCAGTGCTACCTCATCTGAGTCTAGTGCTTCTTCCTCCGAGTCCAGTGCTACTTCCTCTGCAGTTTCCTCTTCTGAGTCTAGTGCTACCTCTTCTGAAGCTTCATCTTCTGAGTCCAGTACTGTTTCCTCCGAGCCTTCTGAAGCTTCGTCTTCTGAGTCTAGTGCTACTTCCTCTGAGTCCAGTGCTACTGCATCTGAATCTTCTTCTGAGTCTAGTGCTTCCTCCTTTGAGTCTAGTGCTACTTCCTCTGAGTCCAGTGCTACTTCATCTGAAGCTTCCTCCTCCGAGTCCAGTGCTACTTCCTCTGAGGCTTCCTCCTCTGAGTCTAGTGCTGCCTCATCAGAGTCCAGTGCTTCCTCTTCTGAGTCTGCCGTATCTGAGTCTAGTGCTTCTTCCTCTGAGTCTAGTGCTACCTCATCTGAGTCTAGTGCTTCCTCATCTGAGTCTAGTGCTGTTTCATCTGAAGCTTCCTCCTCTGAATCTAGTGCTGGTTCATCTGAGTCTACTGCTTCTTCCTCTGAAGCTTCCTCCTCTGAATCTAGTGCTGTTTCATCTAAAGCTTCCTCCTCTGAGTCTAGTGCTTCCTCTTCTGAGTCCAGTGCTTCCTCCTCTGAGTCCAGTGTTACTTCCTCTGAGTCCAGTGCGACCTCCTCCGAGCCTACGTCCGCTACTGCCTCCTCTTCAGAAGAGTCTTCGGCCACCGTTCCTGAAGTTGGATCTGCCACTTCATCAGCTTCATCATCTTCATCAGGTATTTCTTCAAGCTCTGCTGAGTCATTCTCCTCTGCTTCCAGCAGCAGTATTCCAAGCCCTTGGATTGAGGGTCTCTTCTTGGACGGACAGCCACACTGGTACATCTATGTCCCAGGTACTTTGGGTCCATGGACATCTGCTACGATTACGGGTTCTAACCCAAGTACGAACCATGTCTTTGACTCTGCAGAGCTCTTGGTTGATGGAACTGTTGTTGATGGAACTATTACCGTTGACGATACAACTTACTCAGCGGAATACGGTATTGCAATTGACACCACCTCTGACTTGGTTCTCTCCATTTACGCCACGTCAACTGGAAGCTCGCCATACACCAATGATGCTATAGTTACGGTTACTTCTGCAGATGGTGAAAGATACAGATTCTTCGTTAAGAGAGCCACAACATCTTGGGATCTGACTAATACACTCACTGAAGATGCATCTTCCAGTTCGACTGCATCCTCCAGTTCGTCATCAATTGAGTCTACATCGTCAGAGTCTTCCACTGTTTCATCTGAGTCCTCTACTGCTTCCAGCTCTGTGGCTTCTTCAAGCTCTGAGTCCTCCAGTGCTTCCAGCTCTGAGGCTTCGTCAAGCTCTGAATCCTCTACTGCCTCCAGTTCTGAGTCTTCCAGCTCTGAGGCTTCTTCAAGCTCTGAGTCCTCTACTGCTTCCAGCTCTGAGTCTTCCAGCTCTACTGCTTCCAGCTCTGAGTCTTCCAGCTCTACTGCTTCCAGCTCTGAGTCTTCCAGCTCTGAGGCTTCGTCAAGCTCTGAGTCCTCCACTGCTTCCAGCTCTGAGTCCTCTACTGCTTCCAGCTCTGAGGCTTCGTCAAGCTCTGAATCCTCTACTGCCTCCAGTTCTGAGTCTTCCAGCTCTGAGGCTTCGTCAAGCTCTGAGTCCTCCACTGCTTCCAGCTCTGAGGCTTCGTCAAGCTCTGAGTCCTCTACTGCCTCCAGCTCTGAGTCCTCTACTGCTTCGAGCGCCGAGTCTTCGTCTACATCGTCCTCCTCTGAGGGTCTTCCATCGCCATATACGACAACATTCGTCGATGATTCTGGGGAGACTGAGACAGGTGTCGTCTCATTCTACACGACAACCGATTCGGATGGAGATTTGACAACTGCTGCGACTACAAGTGTTGAATTACCACCAGCATACACGACTACATACACATCCGATGGCTCGACCTATACTGGAATTGTGTCTGAGTACACCACAACGGGATCGGATGGCTCTCTTGATGTTGCTACAACCACAATTCCAGAGACTGTTCCAGATGATTACACCACGACAGTCGTAACTGATGGCAGCACTTTCACTGAAGTTGTTTCATACTACCCAGCAACCGATTCTAATGGCAACTGGGCTACTGGTACCACTACGTACACTGAAACAGTTGCTCCTGCTTACACTACCACCGTTGTTTCGGACGGTGAGACATACACTGAGGTTGTTTCCGAGTACTTGACCACTGACTCTAATGGCGACTTCTCTACTGGAACTACTACTACGACCGAGACTGTTGGTTCAGAGTACCTCACCACTTACACTTCCGATGGCGAGACTTACACAGGCATCGTTTCAGAGTACTTGACTACTGACTCTGATGGAGACTTTGTTGCTGGTACTACTACCTACCCAGTCTCTCTCACTGACTACTTGACCACCTACACCGACTCTGACGATTCTACTGAGACTGGCCTCGTTTCTGAATACCTGACAACTGACTCTGATGGTGACTACATCACTGCAACTACAACGTACCCAGAATCTGTTGGATCTCCATACACCACCACATACACCTCTGATGGTTCCACCTACACCGGCATTGTTTCCGAGTACTTGACTACTGACTCTGATGGCGATGTTTCTACAGGAGCTACGACTATTCCAGAGACCGTGCCAGCTGCATACACCATCACTGTTGTTTCTGATGGTTCTACATTGACAGAGATTGTATCTTATTACCCAACCACAGACTCTGCTGGTTCTTGGGCTACTGGTACTACCACTATTGTTGAGACAGTTCCATCTCCATACACCACCACATACACAGACTCAGATGGTTCTACTGAGACTGGTATTGTTTCCTTCTACCCAACCACTGATTCTGATGGTGACTTTGCTACCGGTACTACTACTATCCCAGAGACTGTTCCTTCCGCATATACCACCACATACACTGATTCAGACGGTTCAACAGAGACTGGTATTGTGTCGTACTATCCAACCACTGATTCTAACGGAGACTTTGCTACTGGTACCACAACTATTCCAGAGACGGTTCCATACCCTTACACCACTACTGCTGTTTCTGACGGTACCACCTTAACTGAAGTTGTTTCATACTACCCAACAACCGATTCTAATGGCAACTGGGCTACTGGTACCACTACGTACACTGAAACAGTTGCTCCTGCTTACACTACCACCGTTGTTTCGGACGGTGAGACATACACTGAGGTTGTTTCCGAGTACTTGACTACTGACTCTAATGGCGACTTCTCTACTGGAACTACTACCACGACCGAGACTGTTGGATCTGAATACTTGACCACTTACACGTCTGATGGTGGAGTGGTTACAGGCATCGTTTCAGAGTACTTGACTACTGACTCCGACGGAGACTTTGTTACTGGTACTACCACCTACCCAGTCTCTCTCACAGACTACTTGACCACCTACACCGACTCTGACGGTTCTACTGAGACTGGCCTCGTTTCTGAATACTTGACAACTGACTCTGATGGTGACTACATCACTGCAACTACAACATACCCAGAATCTGTTGGATCTCCATACGCCACCACATACACCTCTGATGGTTCCACCTACACCGGCATTGTTTCCGAGTACTTGACTACTGACTCTGATGGCGATGTTTCTACAGGATCTACGACTATTCCAGAGACCGTGCCAGCTGCATACACCACTACTGTTGTATCTGGTGGATCTACTTTGACTGAGGTTGTTTCCTACTACCCAACGACTGACTCTGCTGGTTCTTGGGCTACTGGTACCACCACTATTGTTGAGACAGTTCCATCTCCATACACCACCACATACACAGACTCAGATGGTTCTACTGAGACTGGTATTGTTTCCTTCTACCCAACCACTGATTCTGATGGTGACTTTGCTACCGGTACTACTACTATCCCAGAGACTGTTCCTTCCGCATATACCACCACATACACTGATTCAGACGGTTCAACAGAGACTGGTATTGTTTCATACTACCCAACCACTGATTCCAACGGAGACTTTGCTACTGGTACCACTACTATCCCAGAGACGGTGCCATACCCATACACCACCACTGTTGTTTCTGACGGCACCACCTTGACTGAGGTTGTTTCATATTACCCAACTACCGATTCTAATGGTGACTGGGCTACTGGTACTACCACTATTGTCGAGACTGTGGCGCCAGCTTACACTACTACTGTTGTGTCTGATGGTGAGACATACACTGAGATCGTATCTGAATATCTCACTACGGACTCCAACGGTGAGTTGTCTACAGCTACTACTACTGAGACCGAGTCTGTTGGTTCTGAGTACTTGACCACTTACACTTCTGATGGCGAGACTTACACAGGTATTGTCTCAGAGTACTTGACCACTGATTCTAACGGTGACTTCGTTACTGGCACCACCACATACGTTGAGTCTTTGACTGACTACTTGACTACATACACTTCTGATGGTGAGGTTGTTACTGGATTGGTTTCTGAGTACATCACCACTGACTCTGACGGTGACTACATCACTGCTACTACCACATACGCAGAGTCTGTTAATCCAGCATACACTACCACGTTTGTGTCAGATGGCACCACCTACACTGGTGTTGTCTCTGAGTACTTGACCACTGACTCTGACGGCGATGTTGAAACTGGTACTACTACAATTGCTGAGACGGTCCCAGCTCCATACACCACCACTGTTGTCTCTGATGGATCTACTTTGACTGAGGTTGTTTCCTACTACCCAACTACCGACTCTACTGGTTCTTGGGTCACTGGTACTACTACTATCATTGAGACCGTTGCCCCAGCCTACACCACTACTTTCACATCTGATGGCGAGACTTACACTGCTATTGTGTCTGAGTATTTGACCACCAATTCCGAGGGTGACTATTACGGTGCCACTACTACTATCCTTGAGACTGTTGGTTCTGCATACTTGACCACATTCACTTCTGATGGTGAGACTTACACTGGTATCGTCTCTGAGTATTTGACCACTGACTCTGATGGAGACTTCATCACCGCTACAACTACAGAGGTTGAGACTTTTGGTGACTACTTGACAACTTACACTTCTGGTGGTGCTACTTACACTGGTTTGGTTTCTGAGTACATCACTACTGACTCTGACGGTGATTACATTACTGCAACCACCACTTACCCAGAGTCTGTTAGCCCAGCATACACCACCACATACACATCTGGTGGCGAGACTTACACTGGTGTTGTTTCTGAGTACTTGACCACCAACTCTAACGGTGATGTTGTTACCGGTACTACCACTTCTGCTGTTGGTGGTGCTTCTACTGTTACTTCCAGCGAGCAGTCTACCACTGTTGTCACTGTTACCTCTTGCTCCAACAACGCCTGCTCCACTACTGCAGTCACCACCGGTGTCACTGTTGTTACCACAACCGAGTCTGGCGTTGTTACCGAGTACACCACCTACTGTCCATTGACTGCTACTACAGCTGCTACTGAGACTGGCACTACTGGCACTACTGGCACTACTGCCACTACTGCTACTGAGGTCGCTACTGAGACAGCTACTGAAGCTGCTACAACTGCTACAACTGCTGCTGCTACCGAGGCTGCTACTGAGACTGCTACTGAAGCTGCTACAACTGCTACAACTGCTACAACTGCTACAACTGCTACAACTGCTACAACTGCTACAACTGCTGCTACTGCTGCTACTGCTGCTACTGCTGCTGAGGTCGCTACTGAGGCTGCTACTTCTACTGAAGCCACTACTACTGCTACCGAGGCCGTTACCGAAGCTGCTACTACCGGCACTGAAGTTGAATCTAGTGCTGTTATCACTGTTGAAACCTCTAACGCTGCTGGTGAGATTACTGCTGTTGCCTCGACTGTCGAGGGCACCATTGTTGCCACTACAGCTATTACTTCAGGATCTGAGACATCTACAGCTGTTATTGTTGCTTACACAACCACTAACTCTACTGGTGAGACTACTGTTACTTCCACTACTGTTGCTGTTGCTGCCACTTCTGCCGCTGAAACCACTGGCACCACACTTACTACTTCAGTTGCGGGTTCAACTGCAAGTGAAGAGTCTACCACTGCTACTGCATCTGTTGTTGAGGGTTCTGCTTCCACTTTGAACTCTCATGGATGGATGTTCTCCCTCCTCTCTTTGGTTTTTGTCTTCTTCTTCTGATTGACTAACCACTTAACTGCCTTAGATGACTTCATCTTTGAGCTCTAGTCCTTCATGCCTTTCCACGACCCCACCACATTTGTCATTTCTTTTGTTTGCATCTTCTTAGACGTTAGAGTCTGCTTCCGACTGGACACTATTTGTTCAAGGTGTCTCATCTACATTTTATTGGCCTCCTCAGGGATCTCTTAATACTGCAATCCACACTTCTCGTGAGATCGCATGCTTTGTATTACTTATTTTATATCTTATATTGGAGTTTTTATTTATTGTTACGTTTATTGATAAACTTGTGCTTCGTAGTGTTTTGTTAGTGGAGTTTGTAACGCTTGGTGGGCAGGGGTCTATCCACAGTGTGCGCGAACCAGTTTCGGTAATGGATCAGTAACAGCCGAAGACAGCAAGTCCTTTACCTTCAGCAACACCAATTGGAGCTCCCAGTAGCCACTAACAGCACCAATCACTCCAACACATAACGATGGCCAAGGCTCCAACTCCTCGTTGTCTCTTTGTTCGTCACGGACAGACGGAGTGGTCCAAGTCAGGACAGTACACCTCTGTAACGGACCTCGACCTCACACCTTTTGGTGTCCAGCAGATGAGAAGATCAGGCAACGCAATCTTTGGCACTGAGTTCGTTAAGCCATCTCATTTGAAGTACATCTTTACATCCCCAAGAAAGCGTGCCATCCACACCGTTAACCTGATTCTAGAGTCTCTTGATGAGGAGACGAGATCTCGCATCCGCATCGTTGTCGATAACGACCTTAGAGAATGGGAGTACGGCGACTACGAGGGACTTCTCACTCATCAGATCAAGGAGAAGAGAGCAGCTAAGGGCCTTGACAAAGAGAAGCCATGGTTGATCTGGCGTGATGGTTGTGAAAACGGTGAAACAACAAGGGAGGTCGGTCTTAGATTGTCCAGAGCTATTGCCCGTATCCAGAACATCCACAAGAAGGCTATGGATGCTGGTGAGCCATGTGATGTTATGGTGTTTGCCCATGGCCATACACTTCGTTACTTTGCTGCCCTTTGGTTCAAGCTGGGACACGAAGATGCTGTCACTCAGGAGACGCCAAAATACATCACATCGTATGATGACGACACTGTGGAAGCAGTGGACATCACCACATATAGATATCTTTTGGAGAATCCAAACTTCCTCTTGGATGCTGGCGGTGTTGGTGTTCTTTCATATGCCCATCATAACATCAACGAGCCAGCACTGGATCTTGCTGGTGCCTTTGTTGTGCCTCCAGAAGAGGAGAGTCAACACGACCCATAGACTACAATACATACAGACAAAAAAAGATGTTTCAGTATTAATACAACCCTAGAACCATATACCACTGCGGACAAAGCCAAAGTCCACTTTCATCTCCTTCATGAATAGCATTACTCTTGACAAGCCACTCAATTACTTCCAAAACTTCGTTTGGCGTTAACAACGTACCCAACTCTTTCACAAGTGCCGATGATGTGATACCAGGAGATGCCAATATACTTGAAAGAGTCACACGCACTATCTTTCTCCAAAGTTCTTTGTTGATGTTTCCACGAACGTCGATCCAAACACGAGAGCATGGCTCACCGCCAGAAGGGACAAGAATAGAACGATCCGGCTTAGGTTTGATTTCTTGGGCATTCTCAGTTGGCTTCGTCAAGATGATATCACAATCCAACTTTTCACGTTCCAAAGTACGTGCTTCGTACCCTGTAAGGACTTCCTTTCTGTAATGATCCACTCTGGTGATGTTCAATGCGTTATCCTTGATAAGTTCGAGGATAGGCACCATGTAGGAGTCATCGAACACTGGGTCCAACACAATACCTTTCTCATTGTTTAATAGATTGGCCAAGTATTCTTGGAAAAGAGTGATCTTCTCCAGGGAGAACTCGAACGGTGTATCATCAAGGATACTGAGAAGACGATCACCAAGACTCACCTTACCATCTGCAGAACTGACAACTAGCTCTCTTTTCTTTGTCATTTGTAGGAAAACAGAATCAACTTCTTGTGAAGTGAACTTGTCCAAGACAGGGAATCCTTTGATATCCAAGTTGACACCACTGGATAGAATTGCAATAATGATGCGTCTAATGGTCTCCTCATTGGTGGATTCTTCAGATGGAGTAACAACTTCAACTTCATCTTCGTTGTATGTGAACACTTTATTCACAAGGAATTGCTCTCTCTGAACCATTGAATTGGAGTCGTATTGTGGAACATTCGAATATGAACCTTCACTCTTAACAAACTGATATTCCTTGTAGTTTTGCTCAACATCGACATACAACTTCTCGGCAGTATCTTCAACGGCTCCAAGTAATTGGTCATCTTGCCATAACTGAAGCAACGTTTCCAACTCGAGATTTTCAATCTGCTGCAATTCAATGATACCCTCTTTCACTGACTTGAGCAGGATCTTCTTCCAAGTCCTTCTAGCAACAGAAATACCCTGTGGACCCATCATACCCCTGACACGCGGCCACTTTGCTCTTAAATCTTGTGCCGAAGCAGTTTCAAACAATCCTGCAATCTTGAGCCAATCAATCTGATTTTCACTCACAGTCTTGCAGATAATCACCGCCTTGAATAGCAACAAAGTCTCTTCCGAGTTCAATTGAGCAACGCGTCTCTTTCGTCCTGGACGTTTGACCAATTTTGGAATACTCTTCTCGCCACGCTTTCTTCTTGGAATCTTCAAATCATCAAGCTCAGTCTTCTTAGGTTCTGTCTTGACCTTTGTTTGTTTGGTCTTCTTTTCCTTCTGCTTACCCACGTTCTTCTTTGGTCCGGCACGATTAGGAACATCGGCAAAGATATCATCAGCAGTGGCATTAGGATCAGCAGCAATGCGAGCCTTAACCTTTCCTGTGGATTTGAGCCCCTTAGCCAGTGCAGAAGCTTCAGCAAGTTCAGAGGGCAATTTGTTACGAACTCTTGGAGCCCTCTTGAGCCTTTTGATTTCATCATACATCTGTGGGTTTGTGAATGCTTCTCTGAGTTCAGTATCATAGAAATCCATCTCAACACCAGCAACCTCATCAAGTGTAGTTTCTGAAGGTTTTGGCTTTTGGCGGTCTTTAGCAAGGAATTGCATTTTAACGTTCTCAATAACATCATGAGAGGCACTTCTTGTGATTAACAATGGGATAGTCATGGTCTCTGAATCATTACCATCTTCCGACTGGATTGGAACCTCAATGAAGTCTTCGTAAATCTTATCCTGCTCAATCAAAGAACGTACGTCTTTCTTGAATGTCTTTCTGTCAGGAACGTATCCAGCACCTAATTCATCACTGAAATCCGAGTAGAGTTCATAATTGTTTTCACGAATACCATCAGCATCTTCCAAGATTCTCAAGAGAGCTGACAGACGTTCAATGGACTTGAAAGAATTACCCTTCAAATCTGCAATGACAAGCTTCTCAGGTTCCACCTGGGTAGGCGGTTTCACAGTATCCGCACTTGAAACAACCTTTGGCTTCGGTTTTTCCTTCTTAACCTTCTTAACCTCTGCCTTTGGTCTCTCCTCGCCCTTTCTTGGTCTTCCTCTTTTCTTCTTTGGGACGTCTGGATTCTCAGGCAGGGCAGCAGCAGAATCGGATCTCTCTTTCAGCTTGGCTCTGACTTCAGGATCCAAGTCAGCAGTATGACCAAACCACACAATCTGGCGCACACCATTCTGTACAATGACATCTGCACGAGAAGCAAGCGAAGTCATGTACTTCTTATTCATCTGCTCAATGGTAGCCCCAGTTGGTTTATAATCAGGTAAACTTGATCCCTTAGGGTCTTCAGGCTGTGATGAGAAGGCAAGTAAGTTTGGTCGGGACAAGTATCTATAGAACTTCACACGCCCTTGGAAGTCATAGTGGCGAATAATTCCATAGTTTGCCAAGTATGGAAGGAACTTACCAGTAGTACACCCTTCAGCCCAACGTGAGAATAGACGGGTGTAGCTTGATCCAAAGATGTGGTCACAAAGATATGTGGAAGAACACCCCGTTGTCCCATGAGAATGAACAAGCTCATATAGCTGGGACTGAGTTGGGTAGAATCTGTTAAGTAATGGCGGCGGAGCACTGTTATCATCAGCTGGAACAACCTGCAAGTTCACAACAGAGCGTAGCGATGCCGATGGTTCTTCCTCATCCATGTCCTTCAACATGTCATCAACAATATCGTCATTGAAATCGTCATCATCGTCATCATCTTGGACCTCATCTGCTTCATCGCCAGTTTTAGGTACGTAGTCCTTAATATACTTCAACGATCTGAACTTCCTAGAAGGAGATACAGGAGAAACCACAAGGACTTTCTGGATGTACCCACTCAGCTGGAGGTAAGTCATCTGTGATTTGAAGTTGGTCTTCAACTTTGGTGATTTTTCCATCTGTAACTCTCGTCTCAAATCGTTCACTTGTCGAATACCATTCTTTGCCGCCTTTACGGCATTGACTATATTGGCTCTGAGTTCACCGAGGTTGATGACTGAATCATTGTCTTGTTGTTCATTATCAGGGTCGAAGAACCTGTTGAATGTGAATAGAGATAGCATACGACCGTTTCTGAGGATGGACACTTTCTTGATCAAGTGGGAAATGCTCTTGATTCTTGACGTCAAACTTCGATTATCCTGGCCTGTTGACTGGATAAGCTCCAAAGAGTCAATACCAGCAGAACGAGTTTTGGCAATAGCAACAAGGAGCTGGAAGGCAAAGTTACCGATGGTGTTGTTTTGGTTTGGTGCTCCAGTGAGGGATACCCATTGGTAATCTTCAGACACTTTGATGAATGTATTGTCTTCATTGAGCTCACTTGGAGGACTAATAACTGTACCGTTTGGACCAGAAAGAATGACGATATTCTCGTTGTCTTTAATCCAGGAATACACCATCTTGCGGTAGTGCTCTTTGTTTACACTAGGGACACGGTCATTGATGATCTCCCAGACACGTGACCAGGGGACGCCATCAGTCCCTTCGAAGGACAGTTCCTGTAGAATCAGATCCACAACGGCATCTGGATGCAACGATCCCATTATAGCTTCTGTTGTTTTGGTGATACTGTTGAGTGGGAGATTACGCGTAAACAAGATGGCAACCAAAAAATGCTCGTTTTTTATTCCGTTGCTCAGTTTCGAACGGGCGCGACTTCCAGCTTTGGCCTCGCCAAGTTATAGTGCTCATTTAATCTCTATTCGCTTCATTAATTGTCAATATGCTTGCATTAACTATGTCATTAACTCATTTCATCATCTCTGTGGCCCCTTTTAGTGATCATGCAAGATCTGGCATCTGGTTCAACTGAGCCAGCAACTCATTCTGCTCAAACGACATCATTCTTCTGCTTCTGCGCTTTCCCTTCTGTCTGGAAGAGTTTATACTTGTATTTGGGTCATTCAATCCTCCATATGTCTTCTTATTTGATGGTGACCATGGCGATGTCAGACTCTTTCTGGAAGGGCTGTCGGATGTGTCATCCATCTCTGGAATCAGAGGCATATCATCCTTTGGGGAACCAAACGAAATGTATCCTGTAGTTTCCTCCTCATCATCATCAAGCAAACTCGAGCGATCACCAAGGAGTGGTGTGCTTTCATGTATATCGACTGAGTCCTTTCTATGCTGAGGCTCGTCATCATGTGCCTCTTTAAGATGCCAACTGAGTGAGAAGACACCGAGCAACACGAGGAAAGTACCAAGAATAATCATAAAGATCTGTGTCTTTGATAGCACATTCAACTGGTTGTAGAAAACAAGCCCATTCACAATGTTTGTGATGTTGTAGATGCAAAACACAAGAGGGTACAACGCTGACGTGGAAACGAACCGAAGCCCCTTGTTGAGGAAGACAAGCTGTGTGATTGCAAGAACGAAAAAACTCCCAATGATAAACCATGATCTGATATTTTGAAACTCCTTATAACTCGACTTCATCACAGCATTGACTATCAGTTCCACAGCAGATTTGGCCAGAAGCAAAGAGTGTGCAGATAAGGTACCGCTAATGATTCCATATAGATACCCTTTAATGAATCTAAACCTTTTTGGTGGAATAACAAGTACCCTCTTCATGAACTCCGGGAAATGTTCAACTCTCTGTGTCATAGATGGTCTGTGTAGAAGCTTAACTGTGGTAATCCAGACAAGGACAAGGATGACACATGAAACACTGGTCGCAATCCATGCAACAAAGGGAGGACGACTCATGAGCTCCAACAATTCCTTAAGTGTATGATTTGGAACCTCAATACTTCCAAAGAATGCAATAAGCAATGCTCCAAACCCCACAAGGATTGTTCCAGCCACAGAATGCGCGTCGAAACCCTCCTCCAGGATTACTGCAGAGCAGACAGAATTGAAAACGAGCCCAACAGCTTGCAATGGACTAAGAATGATCAATGGCAGCGTCGTTATTTGGATAGATGATCCGAGGAGGTTCGCGATAAGGAACAAGAGGAACCCCCATCGCCAGAGAGGACGGTGATATGGTGGTCTGTAGACTGTATGTGCTGGCCGTAGGTCTTCGAGAATGTGCGACTTTCGTTGTAGTGTGAGCCCCACGGACTGTGTTGCTGAGGAGAGAACACCCACCAGCGTTCCTATAAGAATGGTTTTGGGCACTGTCATATTGGTATCTTATTGCTGTGGTGTATGTGTATGTTGACTGAGGTGCCCTGCTGGATATAACGCGTTCTCAAGAGCCTGTGGGGGAAGAGTGGCCAGACGTACTAGGATTGAGAGTGCTGTTCGGTGTGCTCTGGGGCGAATTCTAACCGGATTTCACGGGGAATAAATCGGTGACAATGGTACGTCTGTGAAATGTCGTCTGAAGAATGTGAAGAGACCGGATCTTATAAATTGCCACTTCACAGAACAAAATCCCCGAGAGCCGCAAACAAAACGACGTGGAGCTTGCGCGCATAAATTCCCAGTTCAATCGCCGGAAAACTGTAGGAAATGTCCAGATGAGGCAATTTGCTATATTTGGAAGCGTTGGACTTGGACTTCTAGATTCGACTATACCAGGACTCAAACAGAACACTATCGCATATAATTTCATCAATATCTAACTTCGTAAGAGCCACCTTGTGAGATGTAGCGCACCCACTTCACTGTAGTGTACTTTGACTTTTCTGTCACCTTCAGGAAACGAACAACAATACCTGAGGAGCTGAACATGAGGAGTTCAAAGTTCAGCGTGATTGGTGGTTTGGAAAGTGATGAGCCCAGTGAAATGTTCGAGTTGTTAGCCTGTGTGATTGATGTGGTCAACGAATGCTCAGTCAAACCGGAAAACTTGGAGAACTTCCAGTAAATAGCACCATCCTCAGCAGAGAACTTAGCCTTACCTCCAGATGAGGCAAAGTCTGCCTTGATTGTACTGGATGACGTTGGAATGCGTACCACCACATCTGTTGCTGTAAGTTTGGAAGGGAAGAGTGACTTTAGGTTCAGTCTGAGTTCCAATTTACCACCTCCAATTTCCGACAGCAATGGCGTCAGTTTGAACGGCAAATTGATGTTTTCTGAGGCTCTGTATCTCATCAACTCAAATTCTCCATCTGGGGGAACAAACTGAATCACATGCTCAGAGTCAAATTTGTCCAACTCAACACATTGATGGAACTTACAATCTTCCAACATGACACTTCCTGCAGCTGCATTAGGAATTGCGTTCTTGTTCTTGACATCATACTGATCAAGCCAATCTTTTGAACCATGATTGAAACTTAACGAATCGTTCAGCCCAAATTTACAAACAGGCATACCTGATAGATGCGTCTTCAAGTCAATATGCCCATCAATGTACGATTTGACAATACGACCATCCTGGGAAATGAGAACGTTAACACGCTCATAAATGTCCAAATAGATTTCGTTTCTTCTATGCTTGATTCCAGACTTTCTCCAAGGAATTTCACTCGTGAGATCAACATGAGTTGTACTTTGTTTGCGTATAGTTGATCTTCTCTGCAATCCACCGAGGTTCGCCACGGTGTTGATGGTTTCTCTATTGGCGGTCTCTGGCGCCGGAATGATTTGAGAAATTGTTCCAAAGTCCATAGGTTGAGGATATCCAAACTCGAGAACTTCATCGAGAAGATCATAAATGGTGGAGAAGTACTCCATGACTGTGGCCTCATCGAGTTCACCAAAGTATTGTACGAGCAAGGTACGGAGGTTGTAAAGGAATTCGAATATTACCGCTGCATCAGAATTTGATCTCGTGACAACAACAAGCCACAAATTCCCATGCTTGATATGGAGAAACGTAGTAGATCCCAATGTAAGAACAGGTGATCTCAGCTAAAAAAACCAATGCAATTAGTATAAGGAACCTTAATGGATTAACAATAATCATACTCACGTCAAGGTTGGATATCACTTGAATTCTAAATATGTCCGATATGTTTCTCTTGATTCCGTCCTTGAACAAGCGACCAACGAGAACATCTCCTCGCTGGTTGAAGATGAACAGTGCATTAATCATGACCAGAGACTCTGTGGAGATTGTGGATGCTAATTGATGCCTGACGGGATAATGTTTAGATCTCCAGCGAGGCGCGTTTTCCGGAGCGTGTTGTTATGGGATCACCATGTTGGCCCTACCGAGATTACGTAAAAAAGATAAGGAATGTCCCAAAATGGTAGTCATGAACATGAGGCTTTATGAAATTGAATATATTCTCATTTCTTTGATACTACGGCCAGTTTACTGTCAAAAATGAAGATGGAAACTACCCCAGCAGTGAGCACGTAGAAATAGCTTAGAATCCCACAAGATGAAACTGACAGGTCTGTTAGTTCTTGCACTGACGAGGCTAGCGTTGGCGCTGCCAATACATGCTGATGACACGGACGATTACATGGAAGATACCAGTATTTCCATGACACTAAACAACAGATGGCAGTTCTACTCCGTCAATGTCAGTGTGGGAACGCCTCCCCAGGAAGTGGAAATTCTGGTTGACACAGGGTCCAGTGTGACTTGGGTCAACACACCGTATAACGACTACTGTCAAAGTGATAAAACAACGGTGGAGGCTGCAGTTGAAGGTTTTGGGGAAGTCATGTCGAAACCAGTCAAACAGAGAATGAAGCATTCGTTATGGTGTGATGAGTTTGGACTTTTCGATTATAAACGGAGTTCAAGCGTCCAGGTTCTGGATAAAGCCTTGGATTTGATGTACATGGATACCGTCATAACTAAGGGTAAGATGGCAGAGGATAAGTTCACAATTGCTCATAGTGTTTCCTTGGAGAGTTTCGAATTTGGTCTGGCAACGAGCTCAAATAGCACAGAGGGACTCTTAGCGCTGGGATTGCCTGATTATACTGAGAAAGATGGCGAATTGGTGTATACCTCCCACAACCTTGTGAGGGAACTCGCCAAGAGCGGGTACATCTCAAGAAGCATCTTCAGTGTATCCATGAACGACGAGGAGCAAGAATATGGATCAATACTTATTGGTGCGGTGGATGAAGATAAGTACTCTGGGGATCTTACAACTTTGAAGATTGTCAAGAGGGCCAATGAACCCAAGGGACCAGCGACGGAATACAGTGTCATTATGAGTGATATCATACACAACCGTGGCGGACAATCAACACACTTGTTTGAAAAAAGTGGGGAGCCATACGCTGGAAATGTCACATCTGCTATTCTTGATACTGGAACAACACAGACATACATACCAAGACAGGTTTATGAAGAGTTGGCGTTGTTGTACCCTTCGAGGGTTGAAAGGGAGAGTGAGATACTGATTCCTTGTTCAAGTGGGCATAACGAGTCTTTATCTTTCAAGTTTGGACAGACTAGCATTAGTATACCAATGGAGAAGTTCATGGAGCCGTTTGAGTGGAGTCGTGCTGATCGGCCATTGCGAGACGTGAAGGGGAAGCTAGTGACCCCCATGGAGGATTACTGCCAATTGCGAGTAGCACCAGAAAGAGATGGAAAACACAGTAGTATCATTCTTGGACTTGACTTCTTCAGATCCACATATGTTGTCTTTGACCTGGACAGAATGGAAATCTCGGTAGCGCCTGCTGTGTATACAATAAAGAGTCACGTTAGCAAGCTCGCACCATCAGAGAAGATCAAAGGGGCTGTTCCTGATGGGAAACTTGCAGGGAGCGAGCAGTACTTTGTCGAGCCTGAAATGTACGATCCCACCAGGGAGTTTGTGAGGAACACCCAGGCTGGATTCTACAAACACAAGTCCTCTGCCTCGCGTCTGGGCGTGTCACTGGGTGCTCTACTGATGGTGATGGTCTTGTGCTGAAACCGCGGGCCAAAGAAAAAAAAAGAAGTCGGCGAACAAGTCTCCCCCGCCAACTCTTGAACACGCACCAAAACACACAGTACACAATACTCAAGATGCCTCCAGTCCAGCAAATGCAGATGCAGGGCCATGCTCCTTCCAACTTCGAGAAGTTCAAAATGGGAGCCATGATGGGTACCACCGTTGGTGTCGTTGTTGGCGTTCTCTTTGGCGGCTTCTCCATCATCACACAGGGAGCCGGACCAAACGGTGTCATGAGAACATTGGGACAGTACATCGGTGGTTCTGCTGCTACTTTCGGTCTCTTCATGTCCATTGGTTCCGTCATCAGATCCGACTCTGTTGAGTGGCGTCCTCAGACCGCTGCGGGGGCCAGAGCCCTTGCCAGAGCCAAGTTCGAGGTTATTGGTGAGCAGGTGAGAAGAAGACAGTGAACCGCCACTGGGAGACGCGGAGAAATTGTATATATTACGCCATTCATGACCTATTTCTTATTTACACAGCATGATAGTAGTACTGCTTATACAATTGCCGTCATCGTGGGAAGTGAGATCACTTGGGGCTTTTTTGGACTTGGTGGTCCTGCGCCCGACACGGGAAAAAGTCACACGTTCCTCTGGTGGCAATCACAATCACCCCAAACATAGAGCTCAGGACCACGCCAAAGAACAAAACTTTAACAGAAGTTCCCTCTCCTGTAAGACTATGGCAACATATAATTGTCTCAGTTTCAACCAGGACTTCTCCTGCCTCTGTGCGGGAACAGAAACCTCGCTGCGCATCTACAACGTGGACCCCTTTGGCGAATGCTTTGAGCTCGGGGAAGGTGCCAGTGTTGCCTCAATGCTCTTCTCCACGTCATTGGTGACCATAGTTGGTGCAGGAACTGGTAAGCCATCTCAATCTACACGCAGATTACGCATCCTTAACACCAAGAAGAAAGCCACCATCTGTGAACTCACTTTCCCCACCGCTGTGTTATCAGTCAAGCTCAACAGGAAGAGATTGGTGGTTGTTCTCGTTGACCAAATCTACGTCTATGACATCAGTTGCATGAAATTGCTACACACCATCGAGACCTCGCCTAATGAGACTGCTCTCTGTGATTTGAGTGCGAGTGATGATTCCATCTTGTTGTATCCAGCACCTGGTGCATCCGTTGCATCCCCATTCGGCGAAGCCGTTACCAAGGGGAGTGAGATTGGGACTGTGGTGTTATTTGACGCATTAAACATTGCACCTCTGAACATTGTCAAGGCACACAAGACCGATTTGGCGGCAATGGCACTGAATTCAAACGGAACGTTGTTCGCTACGGCATCGAACAAGGGCACAATCGTCAGGGTGTTTAACACCTTCTCAGGGGCAAAAGTCGGAGAATTTAGAAGAGGATCTTACACTGCACAAATCCATTCCCTAACATTTGATACGAGCTCGACTCTACTTGCAGCTGGGTCCGAGACCGACACGATACACATATTCAAGCTGGAGATGAATGAGAATGTGTCAACAGACACGGAGGAGCCACAGGATGAGGAAGAGGAGGAAGACGATCGCCAGGAGCGCATCCTTCCAAGAGCATGTTCTACATCGGAGGCACCACAGGCAAAGAGACATCCATCTATCACAGACAAGTTGTTCCAGAACCTCCCTCGTAACATCACATCGATCCTCGAGCCACAGAGAGATTTTGCCAGCGTCAAGCTTCCCAACCCACACAAAACACGGCACACGATTGGGTTCAACGGCAAGGAGGTGTTTGTTGCGAGCACGGACGGGACCGTTTACGTGTTCGAGGTCCCTTCAAAGGGCGGTGACTGTGTTCTCATGAAGCAGTATGCGCTAGAGTGAACTTTGTATAGGCGTAATCAGGGCCCCTCTTCCTCTCCCCGGAGATGAGGTGTCCGGATGTTGCTAAGAAAACTGCCAAAAGCCGTACTCGGGTATGCGTAGTGGATCCCGGGAAGCGCCGGGGTGTCAAAAAATGGTGTCAATAGGCCATCACCAACTAAAAACCTGTTCTGACTCTTTTTTTAACCTTCTATAGCTGACTCTTCACCACGGCGGCTGAATCACACACATCGGAATGGTTGGTCTCAAACACGCACCGACTCTCACAATCAACGTTGACTCCCCTTACAACGACATCCTGCTCGTTAAGGGGTCCTCGTACGAGTCTCCTTCTGTCATGCTACAGGGCTCCGTCGAGGTCAAGGCACAGGACGCCTGCTACGCCAAGAAGCTCAAGTTGAAGCTCGTCGGTACACACAAGCTGGACTTCCACGTCTTGGAGCAGAGGGATGAACACCCGACGATGACTACTGTCAAACAGGAACACGTCGTATTCGAGGCAAAGTGGGACGACCTCTTCACGTCACAGGAAGGGCACGTCACTAAACACTACAAGGGCCATGACTCACCAGAATCAATAGACGACTCATCCACTGGATCCTCAGCCACAAACTCTGCTCTTCAGTCTCCATCAGCGTCATATACAAACCTGTTCCACCTATCATCATCAATCCCCGCAAACACCCATCAGATCCCACAAGGAAATCAGACGATGCCCTTCCAGATCGTCCTCCCCGGTGACCTCCCAGAGACAGTTGAAGGTCTTGGTTCTGGCTGCATCACTTACAAACTCGAAGCTGTTCTGGAGAAACCATCGACAAGTTTCAAATCTAACGTGGTGAAATACAAATATCTGCGCATACTCCGCACGATGTCGCATGATGAGCTTTCGATGAGCGAAACGATGTTTATCGGTTCTACATGGCCTGGTAAAGTTCAATATGAGTTTTCTGTGCCCTCAAAGGCGATTGCCATCGGTTCTTCAACCCCAGTGTCTATCCAACTGGTCCCCCTATGTAAGGGGCTTACGTTGGGGGCTATCAAAGCACAGGTGATACAGCAATACATCCTTAGAAGTACTACGGATAAGGATCAAACATTCCAAGAGGGCCAAGTTGTGGTTGATTCCGAGATGAATGAGCATGAAGGCATTGAACTCATGGACATCTTGAAGATTGAATCTGAAATCAAGATCCCTGATAACTTGAAGCTCGTCACCCCGCACTGTGATTTGCCAGGTGATATCGTTAAGGTGAGACATAAAATCAAACTCCAGATCCAATTGAAGAATAAAGATGGGCACATGAGTGAGCTCAGAACAAATTTGCCTGTGAGTTTCTTCATTTCACCACATATCCCAATCAAGACCCGTTGTGCGGAGATTGACAAGTATGGTAGGATCTACTTCCTCAGAGCCCAAGACACGCTCTTTGGTACTGGAAGTGGAGAAGGATCACCAGAGCAACACGATGTTGCATCAGAGGATGAGAACCTACCAAGTTATGAATCACATGTGTATGATCAGGTGTTTACTCCAATTGGGTCACCGGCAATGACTCCAGTGGGATCTGTCCCAAACTCTGGTTCAGTCACCCCACATCCTTGGATGCATCAAGTTGATGCCAATGACTACTTCTCAATCACCTCCTCATCACCAACAAGGGCTGCATCTCCAATGCTTATGCCAGACCATCACACCACACACCTTCGTGAACAGTTACAGAAACTCAGCTTCGAACGAATGTCACAAGTTCCAACATATGAAGAAGCACTTCAATCATCAACTCCAAACTCTCCAGAATCAGACTTTGCTCCTGAATACGACGATGAGGGTATACAACCAATCACCATCACGTCTTCAAGAAGAAGATATTCTTCACACATTCCACCAACACAGCCACATGCAGCTCATATCCATTCTGCGTTGTATGAGCATGATCATCATCCACATGGTCCTTCCCCACTCCGAAGTATTGCCAGTACGACAAACCTGGTACATGCACAGAAGCAAGCATACGCCCAGGTGAATTCACATTTACATGGTCACTCTCATCAGGTTCACAGTCATTCACCATTAGCGGGTAGTGGTGCTTCGAGTTCAAATCTGTCGAAACTGGTGGGTATGAAGCTATTACGAAACCACAGTGGTGTTTCTTTGAAGAAGTGATCATATATACTACGATAGAATCTCTCTTTCCCTTCTTTTTTTAATAGAATGCTAATGAAATTACGAGTCTTTGCTATATACTGTATATGGGATTCATGGCCAACCGTGGTCAAACAACATGGAGACGCTCTCACCGTTATGAATTCTTCTAATTGCCTCACCAAAGATTCTGGAAACGTCCAACACTTCCAATCTATCACCAAGCGCCTTGATATGTTCATCTTGTGGCACAGAATTTGTAACAACAAGCTTATCAATCGCAGAAGCTTGTACTCTCTTGATGGCATCACCAGAGAAAATGGCATGTGTGATGAGCGCATAAACTTTAGTAGCACCCTGTGCCTTGAGCAGTTTGGCAGCACGAGTGATGGTGTATGAAGTATCCACCAAATCGTCAACAAGAATACACTCCTTACCCTTCACATCACCAACAAGCATTGTTGTGGCATACTTCATCTTCTTCTCCACAGTGTTAGACATACTCAAGTCCGCAGAGGACCCAGTGTTTAGCATAGGCTGAGATTGCACAATACCATCTCCCTTTGGTGGTTGATGGGATCTTCTCTCCTTGTGAATCAATGCAAATGGCATGTGTAAGGCATCTGCAATGGCAGTGGCTCTCTTTGCACCACCGGCATCAGGAGAGACAATGACGATGTTTTCATGGTTTGCGAAACGTGTAGAGATGTAGTGCTGGAGAATTGGCTTGGAGTACAAGTTATCCACTGGGATGTCAAAGAATCCCTGGAACTGTGCATCGTGGAGGTCCATGGTGATGATGTGGTCAGCACCGGCACATGTGAGGAGGTTAGCAATGAGTGTACCACTCTGAGCAACCCACTGCTTGTATCCAGAGTTGGAAAAGTTTGGGTTTGGCGCAGGTGTATCCATTTCGGATTGTGAAACGTTGGAGTCTGGGATTCTTGGGATACGTGATTGATGGTCTTTGGATGGAGATGTGTTAAGCTTGAAGGTTGGTGGAGCTAATTCGCTTGATGGGGTTGGTAATGATGATGGTGCAGCAGATCTGTCACTTGACGAGTTTCTGGACTGAATCATCGGTGTGTTCGGCACACTATCAAATGTGTACTCTTCTTTGTTCTTAGCAGCGAGTGGAGCACCCTTCTTGGTGTATGGGATATCAGGTTGTCTTGAGTAAGGGAAGAGTGGCACGACAGCGGTAACACGCTTAGCACTGGCAGTCTTACAAGCGGACAAAATGATCAACAACTCAAGGAAGTTGTCATTAACATGACCACAACCAGATTGGACAACGTAAACGTCCTTCTCACGGCAGGACTCGTTAACGGAGATGGAAGTCTCACCGTTACTGAACTTGCCCAATTTGATTCCTCCCTTTTGAAGAGACAAGTTCTCACAGATGCGATCTGTAAGCTCTGGGTGGGAAGAGCCAGAGAACACAACAATATCGTGTGGCATATTTGAATAATATGGGGGCAAAAGTGTATGCGCAACAGACAAATCTCTGGGAGGTGTAGACGTCTTCGAAAGATTAGGCACGAGGTTTTTTTTTCTGTTTGGGTCTCTCCGTGATTACATAATCCGGGGCAGCGGAGAGGGTCTCGTCTTCTCTTGTTGTGCAGGTTATTTCTGGGGACCTTTCTGTGATATAGAAATGAGCTATTTGAAGTTAATGGTTGTGCGATTATATTAGTGTTTAGTTCTTTTCCGTGCGGACTGTCCTGATATGATAACCACGTGCTGGTCTTGACATCCATCACCTTATTCAGTATACTTCCTAATTTGGATATTTTATACATCTTTTCATGACGTAATCCGGTATGGGACACACAAGCGCAACTTGCCGAAACTCTGAGAGGCAACTGTTTCGAAACGTCAATCTCTCCGGATCTGGAGAGTTTTGCCCATAGATAAACAATCAACCAACAGAGTAGTACAATGGCTTGGTTTGGAAAGGGAACAGAGGCTTCGAAGTCCGAGAATACTCAGGAATTACCGGGTGATATTCAGGACAAAGTGGGGGATTTCGTTAAAGTGAGCCCGCAAGCTGTCTACTTGATTGACGGGTATGTTCATAACCATCTGGCTCCCTAATGAGATGTGTTACTAACTACTTGAATACAGAAAGAAAGGATCAGACAAGAGTGTCATTTGCAGAAAAAATGAAAATGGTGGTCAGACGTATGTACAACTGTCCCTTTTTTGTGGGGCTTCTCTCTGATCGAGAGTCCGCTGCTTTAATCATTTACTAACAAACGAGGTATAGATGTCTGAATCTAAGTATTGATGGTATTTCTTTGTTCAAAATTATGCAAGGGAAGGTAAGTGCTCTCTGCAAACTAATTCTACTATGGCGCGTTAAGTGTACTAACGATAGCATAGCAATATTTCTGCTCACTTCCTGCTGAGATTACTGATACACACTTCGAGTGCAGAAAAATACAATAACAGGTGGTATAGATGCAGGCCATTGAAGCTGGAGGCACCAGCTCTATGTATATATTAAAGGGTATTGCATATGTGGATGATCAATTAGCACTCATGGATGTGTAGTGCAATGTTCAAGGTCTCGTCATGCTAGTACTAACAGTGAACTTCCAGCGTAGCCCATGTACGGAATTGAGGGTTCTTCACAATATCATGCTACGATACAGTGCAGTTATAGATGCCAAGCAGCTGAAGTCAACTAATACTGCCTCTGCTGCAAAGCAAAAGCGAAGAGATGACCATATACGCGTATCGTCCTGGTGTCCGGATGAATTCGACCTTTTTCGGAAATGGCGAACAAACCAACAAACCCTCTCTCTTAACAGCATTAAACACGGCGCTTCAACACACAACGGCCTCTATAACAATGACGGAAACGACGGAGCCATTTGCCAATCAGGTAGTTGACCTTGAGCAAGAACTCCGTGAATTCATCGATACGCTAGCTGATGACCGCGGTGAACAAATTGATCCAATCAACCATCCACTCACTACGTTCAACTCATTGGAAAACTACAACACACTCCTCGAACAGTTCCAGAAGGCTGATAACCTTGTATGTGAGATTGCATTCACCAACACTCTTACCGCTCTTGTTGATCTGCAATCAACGGATAACTATGCAGTTGCACTTCTTATGGATCTCTCCATCACTTTTAGAGACCTTGAAGTTGTTCATTTCGACTTGGCGCATTTGCTTCTCATAATGGTTCTTCGAATGATGACTGTGCATGATTTACTTGCATTTTTCCCATTCTTTGACAATCGTGTGCCTTCATTCGCCATGTCCAAGGCTAATACACCCTTGGTTGCCGTGAAACATCCCGGTATTGGTACTGCAACGGCGTTGAACATCAAGTTGAACCAATTGGAAAGAAACAACGAACCAAAGAGGGATATTCTCAAAGCCAAGATTCTTGAATTCACATCGGTGATCTTCCCTGGGTTCCAGTCACAGCTTGTGAATATGAAGTTTGAACAGAACACAATGATTTCAGAAGAGCACACAATTAGGGCTGAGAGAAGCGATAGAAGCACTTTCAAATCATTTTGGGGGATCCAGGAGTTGTTCGATGATCCTTTCAAATCTTTGAGGGGCTACTACTTATCTAGTCGTTTCCAAAGGGATTTCGATACTGTACTCAAGTTGGTGAATGAACATGAGGAGGAGAACTCAGTAAGAGAGAAAAAACAACCCATTATAGATTATATGAGAGACGACCTCCCTGATTCCAAGAAAGAGGAATTACAGAAGAAATATGATTCTAAAACATTCATCCCAACGTTCTTTGTGAGCTCCAAACGACTGTCCCAACAATTGAAAGCTGATTCATCCTTAAGAAAGACGGTATTGATCCAGTTGTACTCTTTGGCAAGTCTAATTGTGAGTATCATGGATGGAAAGATTCCCGAATTGGATAATGCAAAACTGGCCTCACAGATCAGAGAGTTTAAGAATCAGGATTTGACAAGATGTGGATTTTTACGTGAGAGGCTTTCATTCATCGAAAGAACACTAAGGGAATACCATCCAACATTGTATCGGGTTCTTCGGAGAAATTCAAGTATTGATGATGTGGAGTTCTTCCGCCAAAAATTAACACAGTTTACCAAATTTGCACATGTTTATCAACAGATGGAGCTTGATGATGGTGTTTATGATTCATTGAAGAAGATGGGTAAGCCATACGCCAAGATCTGGGCTGCTTATGGTACCAAACAGATCACAGACCACTGGAAGATCCGTACAGGTCTCGATTTATTGGAGAAGACAAATGAATCGCAAGCGGAGAGGATGCTTGAGAAGATTGAAGAGTACAGAAGCATCATTAAGGATGATCCAAGTTCCAAAGATCTCAACACTTGGAGAGCATTGAGACTTGCCAGGGAGGTGTCACTAGTGAAATTCCCACAAGTTAATCAGAAAGTTGGATTGGATGGGTTGTTTGATGATGACTTGATCAATGAATATGTAAAGGAGAGAGAATCTATGAGGGTGAAGAGAGTCGCTGAGGATGAAAGAAGAGAGCAAGAGGAAGAGGTACGCAAGAAGGAGGATGAAGAGCGCAGGGAGAAGGAAAAAGAGTTACAGAAACAGAGAGAAGCTATGCGTTCAGCAGCAGCAGAGAAGAAGGCTGCTTCAAAAGAAGAGTCTCCAGAGACAAAGAGCAGACGGGAAGAGGAGGAAAAGAAGCGTAAGGCGAGCCAGGAACTGTTTGATGAGCAAAGCAAACGGGCCAAACTTGAGGCATCTCGCAAGGCTGCTGAAGATGATGATCTGGACTACTAGTTAAGGTTAATTACAACGGAAACTGTTAATTCCCGACCATATGAAGTAGTGTCCGCACCACGCCGCTCGGGTATTGCCGCATACGGCCAGCCCGGGGCCGCCGCGACCGGACTTATCAGTGTGGCCCGACCGGATCAAGATTATAGATAAGGCCCTACAGCACACCTTATAGGCCGTGGGTTTTTTCTCTTCGACACAACGGAGACAACAACAGACACAGCACCAACAGCTGGGAAGTCCCAAGGGGAAGCACTGAGGTCTCTCGAAATGTGTGATACACCCCCAGAGTCTGTCCCGCACGCCGACAAGGAGGCCAAGAAACGTCCCAGACGCTCCTACAATTGCGGTCCGTGTAAGCGTCAAAAGATCAAATGTGACACCAACATCCCCTGTGGAGCCTGTCGTCGCCATAACAGAGTTGATCAGTGTCTTGCTGCCCCTCCGAACCCACCTTCACCCGACCATCGGAAACGCGTTAGAAAGCAGTCTCTCTCGGCCTTTGGTGCAGAGTATCCAGCTGCGAACGAGTATCATTACACAACTCCTTACGTCCCAAAGATTGACCAACCAGTAAAACTCCCCTCAATACAGACTTATACCACCACTTTCAACGTCAAGGATAACTTCCCTCACTCCTATACACAATCACCTGGTCCTCAGGCCCTTACAAGTGCACCAGTTACACAAACGATTCCTTCGAATAAGCCATGGGAGATACGTACCGACCCAGTTAAGACCATTGAAAGGCAGAATTTCCATCTTCCTCCTTCTTCGATGGACCAGGCATATCCAATGGAGATGATGCATCTCAAATCTCAAGTTACAGCACTAACAGAGAGGCTTTCTCAACTTGAGGCTAAGGTGTCCAGTTCGGATGTACCGAAGAAATCGACACAAACTTCGAACCATGCACCGGATCTACGAAGAGTTTTCAACGAGAATTTAAATTCGTTACCTGAGAGAAGAGTGTTAAGTACTGTCATCAGTTTTTTCCAGAAGTATCTTAACAAACCACTCGAGATTCTTGATTCAAAGTTCATTGAGAATCAATTCCAGATCCTGAAGCTCAAGGATGAAGGTGAGCAGGTCACACATAAAGATTGGGAATCATTATCTCTCATATCCATCATTCTATCACTTACGGTGTTACATTATCCCAAGACAAAGATTGAAGAGGACCTTCAAGTTACACCTGATAGTGTTGTGCTCGTTGCAAACAACAACCTACAGTTATCCAAGTCAGCACTAAGGATGGTGAAATACAAAGAATCACCACGGCTGATTCATCTACAGATCTTGCTTCTGTATGATATCTCATTACGGTTGTTCAACAAAAAGAACCTTATCATGGCAATGGGCTCAGAGCTGGTCTCGATGGCTTATGTCCTTGGTTTACAAACACACAAGATCCCACAGAATGCATTGGAGATTGATGTTTCACAGAAAGTATGGTGGATCATATGTCATAACGATACTCTGAACTCTTTGAAGTTTGGTACACCTGCCTTAATCAGATTGGAAAGTCTACCGAAGGACCAAGCGGGAAGTTCACAGATCTTGAAAGCCTTCATCTCCGCAGAGTTGAGTACGAGTTATCAGGCATTGCTCACACACATTGCCAAATTGACCAAGATTTGCAATGAGGCACCACCTTCAATGGGAGGTTCACTTGCCGAATACCTTGAGAATTTAATAATGGTGGATCGACAGCTTACATCTTATCAAGTGCCACAATCTATGAGCATCATGAATCCACGGAACGATATCACTATGAACTTCCAATGCTGCTATCTTCAGTTCTTCATCGTTCTTAATAGATTCAGGATCTATCGCAAGATCTACTTCTCCCGCCCTGATGAAGGAATCTGGTTTGTGATGCTATCCATAGTGGAGAGCTTTTTGAAAAGATATAACGAGTTGAGAGAGATGTATTCCCCGGAGGAGTACATGAATCACTACTTGCAACTCTCAGAGTGTATCATATTCGGTACGATCATCTGTGTTGTCATGGTTGCCACTGAACCTGATAAGCTTCCACGAGGACTCAAGGAGATCCTAAAACAATACTCCACTTCAATTCTTGCGGATATGACACTGTTCCGTACCACCATCTTCAACGAGAACGTTCCCTTCTTCCAACGGGCGTTTGAGACCATCGACATGATCTCGAATCACCTCCAAGAGACGAGCAAACAGCCGGAAACAGAAGAGGCCAAGCAGAAGCAACAGTACTTATCTATGGAATTACAAAAGTCGAGAGTGTTTGAGAGCCAGGAATCAAGCGTTGGGCTGGTTCCAAGCAATGACTTCTTCAATGTCTACTTTGGCAACATCGCTCATCATAGACGAAACGTGACGATATCGGAACACACTTGGAAAGTGGAAGGAATCTTAGGCGCTGAGCAGATTGAATTCCTCTCTTGTCTAGGAGTATAATGTATAGGAACAACGACTAGATATTCCTGCTAAAGCACATGTAGAGAGATCATAGCAGGCTGGCTCGTGGTGTGCAGGTGTAAGGTGATTGGTATGCGCCACACGTGATATCAACGAAAAAAAAGGGCGACGAAGTGCGGGAGGCCACAGAAGATCTCGTTGATAAGCAGATTGATTAGTAACAAACTCGCTTGCTCAAAGACACAATGCCTGCTATACTACCTACAATCGCATCTCTTTCGTTACTCCATGCATTGTACTCGTCGTACGAGTTCACACACACACAAACGCATTCGTTGCCGTTCCCACAGGATATCCAACTCGAAGTTGTCATTTCATTAGCACTCTTTGCATTACATATCTTTGTCCTGTCTGGATCTACGAAGGAGCTCAGTCTTGTTGATGAGGGAAGGGTACTAAAGCATAAGAGTAAGCTCATGCCTGTGTTGATGAAGGACGCTGTGGTGTTTGATGAAGTCAAGGGAGGAAACGTGGCATTCAAGTCGATTGAAACGAGAGTGGCCTTTTTGGACATTGTTGCCAAGAGACAAGAATTCGAAGAATGGGAAAAGAAACAGAATAATGATAAGACTGAGGCCAAGAATGTTGCCGAGAATGAGGAGAAATGAGTCGTTGTGTAACGCATGTCACATGTCACATGTGTTTCTCTTTTGTTTTGCTTCAAAAACCGGGCCATGCACACATACACGTCAGCCTTTAATGATGGAATGATACACGCTGATTGATCTGTAGTTCTGCCTTCACGTTTAGTTGTATCGAACAAGCCTGCACATCACGGACCACCACAGGAGTTGACTGCCCGCAGTAGAAATGTAAAGGCGACCACTTAAGCGAGAGGCAAAGGAAAGCCACCAATTGTGGAGGCAAAAACAGCAGACACGGACATTTGCCTCATATAGCGATACGTGGATCCAATATAGGGACAAACTGCAGTTGTTTCCCTATATATGGGGACCCAATATGTGTTGTTTACCCAATATTAAAACGTTCTAGACGTGCGTCCAGCCAACCTCTGATTCCTAAAGCGGCGGAGTGCAGCGTTGCACAGGGCACAGGAGAAGGGTTTACGCCAAATTTCCCAATTTGGATTCCTTGCGAACCAATAAGGCGGGTCGGTTCTGCAGGTCTAAATTTAACTCGTTCGCCAATTGCCTATTTGGGTAACGTGCACGGCTGGGTCGGGAATTTGGCGGGAAAAATAGTTCCGTCTTTTCGCCAAAGCAGGAACGGGAAAAATTCAAAATTCATAAAACGAAATGTGAAATATGGACATTTTGATTTTGACAACATTTGGAAGTTGAGGCCACTGATCTTTATATTGTGTTTGTTAGACATATAGAGATCTGTACTTACTGTTTCCAAGTTCATCCACCACCTTCCACCACACACTCGCTGCATCCTTGCCCTGCTTTCCCTTTTTTTGTATCCCCTTTTTTTTTGGCCAGAAGCAACCAGCCTGAATATTCATCAACAACTCTTTAGGGGCCCTCCAGATTCCTGTGTTATTTTGGGGCTGATATACCACATCGACCGCCCTTTGTTCCTCTTTATATGATCCATCTTCCTGTCCTCTGAATCCCAATATTACACCGCTCGTTTAACCTTCATATCCACCACACATGTCAACTATGGACGCATCCAAACTGTCCACGTTACAGGAAAGTCTTGAGAATGTCTCGCTGGACATCGACGTGGACACGAAGCCGCTCAGGATCATGAAGAGAAGCACCTCCCAGAACTTTGCCTCCCACAAGGGACTGGGAATCAGCACAGCTCCTCGCCGACCATCCGATAACATGTTCAAGACCATGAGCAAGAACGGCTCCAAGGTGTCGATCCTCGAAAGACCCGTGTCCAACGACTCCATCACAAGCTCCACAGTCTCAGACTTTAGCGAGGAGATCAACTCCAGAAACTCCTCCATCACCTCTGGATCGGTAGGGAACTCGCCGATTACGCACATGAACGGCTCCACTTCTTCAGTCTGTGACACCAAGCAGCACCCCTACTACAGCTCTTCACAACTAAGCATTCACAGACTCCGAGAATCTGCCTCAACGCCGAAGCTCAACCATGGGTCCTTCTCCCAGTCTCAGATCTCGATATCCTCACAATCATCAACGCCTATGGCTTATACAAACCTGAGTACATCCACCGTCAACACTTTGACGCCTTCTCAGAGATACAGATTACGCCGTCAGAACTCCAAGTCCTCATCTAAGGCCACAATCCGTGAGCGTGAGAAGTACTTTGATGATGTCAACTCTGATGACGAAACCTTTGCTGACGGGTTGATTTGGAACGTTCCATTCACAAAGGGTCCAGCCACAATCTTCTCTCCATCTTCAGGGAAATCTTCACAGATGATCAAGACTATTATGGATGAGTCCCCAGCAACCTTACCTATGTCACCACTCCCGGGGTCTGCTCCAAGTTCTCCAATGGTGAATCAGGTTGAGTTCTACATGAATCAGGATGCCGCACAGTCCATTTCCAAGTTCTATGAAGAAACATCGGAGAGTTATTTCAAGAAGGAATTGCAGAATCGTGAATTGTCATCGTCTAATCTACCAAGTATTGTCAAGCAGGCTTCATCACTTGGATTGGATGACATGAAACTGATCTCTAAGGAAAAGGCAAACTCGTTGAGTTCCACAAGACCAATTTGGTTGCCTCCAAAGCCTATTGAAGAATCTAAAAAGCACGATAGAGATATCTCAAAGATGCTTGAGAAGGCTGCAAAGTTGTCAAAGAAGAAACAGGAGGAGTTGGAAGCTGTTAAAATCTCTTGTGAGAAGAACAGACAAAGATGGGCTGAGTTGGAGGATCGTGGAGTTGCTAGAAACTCTACACAGTATGAGATGAAGAAACTCTGCTTCAAGACTGCTATTCCGGAGCATTTGAGATACCGTGTTTGGTCACAAACAATGAGCTCGAAGATTGATAAGAATGGGTATGAGAAGTATGATGATTTGAAACTTAAACTTTCTCAGATCCCAGAATTACCATCTTCTAAGAATGCAGAGATTGAGAAACTTATAGATGGTGTATTTGTGCACATGGCCATCTTCCAAGAGGGTCAAGAGCTCAATGAGAAGCTCACAAGGTTGATGAAGATGAAGATCATTTCTTCTAATGGACTTGAATTCGGTGATGAAATCGTCATGGCTGCTCTCCTTTTGAAATTCAATGAGGTTGACACCTATAACCTGATGAACTGGATGAGACTCACAGTCTTTGACGATGTTGTGATGAGCAAATTCAACAACAACTTGACCAAGAACTCGGTTTTGAAGAAGTATCTCCACGATGAAGAATTCCAAAGAGACCTCGATCAACTCAACTCAAACATGATCTATTCTTTGATCCTCCACCTCGAAGACATCTCCACAATCTATCAACTACTTGACTGTGTTGTGCTTAATGGCGGTTACAAAGTCTGGTATGCCATCTTCCTTACTCTTCTAAGGGAGTTCCACTTTGGATTTAATGACTTGGATTCACTCATGAATCACAATGGTTTTGCATACATCAACGACTCTAACAAGTTCTTTGAAAGAGTGTATCATCACTTCAAGAAGTTCTGAGCTAGACCGGTTGATATGGTTTTATGACAAAAGAATACTACATACATAGCTAATTATCAATCCTACATAATTATCATCACTTCATTTTGCTTCTTAAATTGCTTTCTCAAACCACATATAAATCACTGCATGTATGGAGTTGTGGATCTGTGAATACGACCGTTTCTTCCAACGTTAAGAGTTGCACCTCTCTCCTTAACCATACTCTCCAATTTCTCATGATAAAACGTCAAGAACTTGAGTTCATTCTTCATTCTTTCAACTTCATCCTTAGTGTTAATCTTCACCTCCTGGCGAGATAATTGGCGGAGTTTCATACCCTGGCCGTTGATCTTGGCTAATAGCTGCACGTTGATTGCAGTGGCTGATTTCAAATTGGTAGCCTTCTCAGCAGCCATCGATGTTGCCTGTTGGTATTCCTGTCTTAATGAATCAGTCTTGTTCGACATATCTGTGGTTTCAGTTTCTAATTTCTCCAGTGCTGCTTCAAGTTCTGAGATCTCCTTGTCAAGTTCTGCATCATCTAAAGTCTTTTCTCCCTTAGCAATGAGTTCCAAAACCTCCTTCTTCTTGACCAACTCAACCACCTTCTCGTGAAACTTCTCATACTCCAGTTCCAATCTCTCAAATCTCTTCTCTGCAGCTGTTGCCTGTTCCTTCTGGGTGATGGATTCTTTAAAGATGGCACCGATTCTGAGTTTCAAGTTATCGTCAGCTGAATGCTTCAATGTGGATCTGATTCTCAAAGGCTTGAGTTTCTCCCTGTTCTCTTCAATAGACCGTTGAATCAATGAAATACGCTCAATGGTAAGTTTTGCCAGTAGTGACTTGTACTCAAACCCGTCCATACACTCAGGCACAACGATTTGCTCCATCTTGACTCTCTTAACCTCCGAATCCTTGACCCATGGTGTGTTCTCCTTCTCCACAGCTTGGATGATCATCTCAGTGCTGTGCTTCTGGATTGGAGGCAATTTAACGGGCCATGGTACAGTCATTGGGTTTTCAAAGAACTTGCGGATGTTTTGGAATAGAGAACCGCATTGTTCATCAAAAGTATGGGTTAGGTCAACTTCACGATTAACAAGAGATGATAACACACAATCACGTCTCAACTTCTTCATATCTGGCATCAAGTCCGAATGTGTAAGAATTCCATGTAAATGAGACTGTACCACAAGAAGCTTGATCAACGGTGCAACGTATCCTGGACTGACTCTCGTATACTGGACATTGACGTCGTGTTCATCGAGCAAGGCATCAAAGGAGATGATGAAGTGTGGACGAACAGCAGTGAACGGCGTCGATGTCAACTGTTGTGAAGTGATAAGATGCAAACTAACTTGTTGTGGTTCTGGTACTGCCTTTGCCTTAGGAGTATAGTTATCATCCTTGTTCTTCTTTGATGCTTCAGCCTCTACTGGTCTTTCGTCGTTGAGTGTTGTTCCAGAGTATCTCTTGTATGTGATGCTTCTCCCCAAGATAAATGCTTCAATGAGGTCCAATTCCTTGATGCTGTGTCCAACAACAAGAACATCAATTTTCATATCCTCAATCGCACACAACAACTTATCAAAACGGGCGAACTTGTCACTTGCCGCCATGAGTCTCTCGTGGGACTCCATGAGAAGAAGCCTCTTTGGCATATAGTGCTCAACGAGGAGGTACGGATGGTTGGCAATATTCACAAGGTTGCGAGCTAGAAGTTCATCGAGCTCCTCATCTGAAAGACCGCTGGTTGCAGGCGCCTGGTCTCTGAGCTGGCGGAGAAGAGAAGGCCTGTGCAGTGATACAAGCACTTCCACGAGGTCGCGTTGGATGGGTGAAAGCCCGAGCGGTAGAATGAACACTGTTTGTGGATCCAGCGGATGCGTGGATGCGTCATCGATGGTGGCATCAGCGTCTAAGAGCGAGCTGAGGTTCATTATTTGGTGAAAGCTGGCGTGTAGTTGCTGGCGTTGCTGGTGTTGTTGTTGGTGAAGTTTAATATTTGGTGTGTTTTTCTCTCGGCTTAGAAGCTCTTTAGGCACATGGACCGGTAAGATCAGCAGCGCGGTCCCCGGGGCCAATTCACTCAGAAATTTTGTGGTTTGGAGGTATTTATCTGTACTTTACATGATGCTCTCCAGCATTATCCCCTCTGATCACCACATTGACCACTTTTTGTTTTGTTCGGTGGTCTCAATCTGTCAACAACGAATGAGTGCCCGTACCGTCCCTGTAACACCTGCACACCACCTTAGAACGGCTGTACTCGGCTGTAGACAATTTCCCCTTCCTTCTTCTTCTTTTCCCTCTGTTCCTCTTATCTCCTACTGCAAGCAATGAAGTCACTTCATCCAACGATGGAACGTTTCCAGGTCCAAGTAGAGACCTCCCTCAGTCGGATCTCTGTGAGCATCGCTGCACACCTCAACAACGCATCGTTGTACGAACTGTGAGTCGGTTGATCCCTTTTCCCAAACACGTCCCTACCACTCATGACACTAACATTCCTTTTCTATAGACTCCGAGATGCTGTATTTTTTGGGTATGTTTCATTGCGAGTTTTAAGCTTAACCAGTGGTACTAACTCATCACCAGTGTCGCTTTCTACTACTTCAACCGGGTGCTACTCAATGTTATCGGGTACGGCCCGATCGGCTACCTTACATTAGTATGCCATCGGACTTCCAAGGCACTCTTCGAATGGTTCTTGACATTACCATTCACCAAGAAAAAGGTCGATGAGGAAGTTGACAAAGTTATTGGCGCATTGGAAGCTCAATTGATTCGAAAGACACCCGAAGTTGCCGACTTCCCCACGCTTCCGGAGCACGGTATACCCGATGATCACATCACCCAGATGCTTCACAAGCTAGCTGACATTGAACATACCGAGTGGGAAAAAGGCCGTGTTAGTGGTGCTGTGTATCATGGTGGCGAGGATACGATAAACATCCAGTCTGAAGCTTTCAAGACCTTCTGCGTTGCCAACCAATTACATCCTGATGTGTTCCCTGGTGTCAGAAAAATGGAGGCAGAGGTTGTCTCTATGGTTCTTAACTTGTTCAATGCGCCTGATGGCGGAGTTGGAGGTACCACCTCTGGCGGAACTGAGTCGCTGCTCTTGGCCTGTTTGAGCGCCAAGGTGTACGCATACCGAACCCGTGGTGTTACTGAGCCGGAGATGGTCATTCCAGTCACAGCACATGCCGGTTTTGATAAGGCTTCCTATTACTTCGGTATCAAGCTCCATCATGTTCCACTTGACCCTGTGACTTATAAGGTTGACTTGAAGAAGATGGAGAGATTGATCAATGGCAATACAGTTCTTCTTGTCGGTTCCGCCCCAAATTTCCCCCATGGAATCATTGATGATATCGGGTCTATCGGTAAGTTGGGTGAGAAATACGGCATCCCTGTTCATGTTGATTGTTGTCTCGGATCTTTCATTGTGGCATATATGGAGAAAGCTGGCTTTACACTCCCGCCATTTGACTTCAGAGTACCAGGAGTTACATCCATATCATGTGATACACACAAGTATGGGTTCGCACCAAAGGGTTCATCCATCATCATGTATCGTAACAGTGAACTAAGATCTGCCCAGTACTACATCAACACCGAGTGGACTGGTGGTATCTATGGCTCTCCAACGCTTGCAGGCTCAAGACCGGGTGCACTGATGGTTGGATGCTGGGCAACGCTGCTCAAGATTGGTGATGACGGATACACAGAGTCATGTCGTGCCATCGTTACGGCGGCTAGATTGTTGAAGACCCGTATTCAGAAAGAATGTCCTGAACTTGAGGTTATTGGTGATCCAATTGCTTCGGTTGTCTCGTTCAAGTCAGATAAGATCAACATCTACGAATTGGCGGACAAGTTGGCACATCGTGGATGGCACCTTAGTGCCTTACAAAAACCATCAGCATTACACATGGCCGTTACAAGACTGAGTGCTATGGTTATTGATGAACTTACTGAAGTCATTAAGGAGTGTGTTAGTGAGTTGAAGGATTCTGCACCTGCAAAGAGTGATACTGCAGCTCTGTATGGTGTTGCCGGATCTGTCCAAACGAAAGGTGTCGCTGATAGATTAGTGGAGGGTTTCCTCGATACTTTGTATAAGCTCTAGTATGTAACATGTTAAGTCTTGTACATAAAAGTTGGCGAACTGTCAGTATAGGATCGGTGATTTTCCCACTGATCAGCAGCCAATCTTCGGAGGGATCTCAAAGGACGTGTCTGTAGTTCTCTGTGGAAATACTAAAGATACGATCAGTTACATGCTCTCCAAATACCCATATTCCACATGATCTCAAGCCAATACCCAAACCACCAACGCAATGAAGATCTCACCGAGAGAAAGATAGAAACCTGCCAGTGTGGCGCCTACCGTATGTGTCACACTTATCGCGGCAAATTCGCGAATTGTAATTTCTTTATCGACGCGAAGAGTCACGGAGTTCACCCACTCACATCCCGAACTCTCATCACGCACTAAGTCTCTTCCAGAAATACAGAACTAGCAAGCATGTCGTGCACAGGACATGAGACTATGGCATTTATCTCCTCCGTTTCTGGAGGAGCTTCTTTGGCCGCGTGGCTCGTGGCGCAAATTCCACAGCTTGTTGAAACGTACAATAACAAGTCAGTTGAAGGTCTCTCGGGATTCTTCGTATCGATCTGGGTAATGGGTGACATCTGCTCATTTATTGGATGTGTTCTCACAGAACAGATGTTCTTCCAATACCTACTTGCAGCCTACTTCCTCTTCAATGACTTCATCTTGGCTGGCCAGTATTACTACTACGGCTACTACTTGAAGAAGAAACATCACAGACACCACCACCATCGCCACACACACGAGACATCTTATGACTCTACAGAAGATATGTCTCAATCGAGAAAGAAATCCAACTCATCCATTGCTGCCGCCGCCGCAAGAGCAGCCATTCCAGCCACAATATTGGCTTCACAAGTGGGACAGAGCAACGCTGCTCCAATCCCTGATATCACAGCATTGTCATCCATCCCAGTATGGCAGCAGGGCAGTAAGTTGCTCATGTTGGGAACTCTATTTGCATGGGCCAGTGCCTCATTGTACTTCTTCAGTCGTATCCCACAGCTTCTCAAGAACTACCAACGTAAGTCTACAGAGGACATCTCTCCTTTCCTCTTTGGATGCACACTCTTCGGAAACTTGACTTACACGATGTCTATTCTTTTCAGCTGTGACTTTGTTGATCCAACCACAAGATGGGATTTCTTCTATAACGAACTCCCATACATGATTGGAAGTGGAGGCACCATCATCTTTGACATCATCTACTTCTACCAGCTGTGGTTGTATAGCGAGCCAGAGCAGAAGGACAGTGAACACACTCCGCTCTTGAGCAGCAACTGACGTCATTTATTTATTCTCACTGCATGTTATTACTTTCTAAATACCAATTATTTGCATCTTTTTGTTTGTTGAATCTCTCGTGTAGCCACAGACCCGTATGCTGCCTCCTGTCGCGTTATCGGCAAACTCCGCCAGAAAAATGGTCGCCTTCCGTCTTTCTTCTAGAGATCAATACAACAGCGCCTGCATTACACATCGGTGATAGACGTTTCGTGTTTGTTCAGAGGTACTTTGGTCACCAGCAATTCATATCTGCCGCTTTTCCTCGTTAAAATCTGAGCTTTAGGCATGGCGGTAAGTCCCATCGTTTGCTCTTCATCACCAGCTTATACTAACCACTCTCAAGGATTACGATCAATCTGAAGCCACTGGAGTTGCATTCAACTGGAACGTGTTCCCATTAACTCGTACAGAAGTGGAGAATGCTACACTACCAATTGGGGCTCTTTACACGCCTCTATCCGGGAATTACACACGTTCGGACTCCTTGATGAGGTGCAAAGAATGCAGAGGAATTGTCAATGAGCATTGTGTCGTGGACCCAGTAGCACGAGTATGGAACTGTTCTTTATGTGGACTACGTAATGGATTATACGGGGATGTTCCGAGTGGTGCAGCTATTGAATATAACCTGGAACAGGATCAAAAGCCCTTGCATATTGTCTTTGTTGTGGATCAGTGTATGGACCCTGAAGAGTTGGAGCTGTTGAAACCACAGTTGATAAAGAACATCAGAGAGATCTCTGAAGCTGGTGTACTTGTTGCTCTTGTTCTATTTGATGGAGATGTCAATGTTTGTGAACCATTATCACCGATCCCAAATAAGAGCACAGTCATCTCATCATCGATGAAACTAGCCAAGGGCCAGATTGAAGATATCTTGGGAACCAGGCAAGGTGGTTCCTCACAGTACTTCCTCAGCATTACACATTCACTTCCTAAGCTGGAATCAATCATTGCATCTATTCAACCCACTGTTTCAACAAGCAAGACACGACCATCTCGTAACACTGGGCTTGCCATCGAAACAGCATTAGCATTAACCTCAGAGACAAGAGCACATATATTTGCATTCACAGATGGACCACCAACAATAGGCTCTGGAGCCACTGTTCCATTGGAGAAATCCAAACCAATACGATCGTTTAAGGATATTCGTAAGGGGAAGTGGAAGTACTCTACGAAGAAGTACTATGATTCCCTTGCGCTTTCAGCCAAAGCCAGATCAATCTCATTGTTCGTTTCGGGGTACGACCAAATTGGCCTTTATGAAATGAGATCGTTATGTGAAAGAACTGGAGGTGTTGCATTACTCGTTGATTCATTCAAGATGAACATATTCAAGGGCTCTCTTGACAGGTTGTTCGAGGTGGATTCTGGTATCCTCGTGAATCTCCATTCGGCTGTAAATGTCAGAGTGAGTACAAGTAAGGACATTGAAGTTGCTGGATTCATTGGTCCAGGGACAATTCAAAAAGGGGGAAGATGCAGTGACCAACCTATTGGTCATGGATTGGGTAATTCCGTCAACATGGGATTGATCTCAGTGTACCATACTCTTGGTGTCTATTTCAGAGTGTTGAGTTGTGGGTATTCTGACAAGAAGAAGAGTATGGGTAAGGAGATGCTTGTCCAATTCGAGGTGGAATTTACACAAAGTGATGGTGTTAAGAAATTACGTGTTGTAACTCTTAAGAAACCAACTACGAATGCTGCGAAGATGGATTCTTCATTGGATCAAGAAGCTGCTGTTGTATTATTGGCAAGACAAATCATCTTTGATATCACACATGACAAGATGGATCATTCTGAGATTAAATCTCGTTTGGATAATACACTGATCAAGTTGTTCAAACAGTTTGCCATCTATATCCCACATGAGTCCCGATCATTCACCCTTCCTAAAAACTTGGAGCTCCTTCCACAGTTCATCTACAACCTTTCCAAATCACCAATGATGACAAACTTCAACACAACACCAGATGAAAGCACTTATTACACATCAATCTTTAACCGAGGAGATATATCCGATTCCTTATTGATGATTCAGCCACAGTTGACTTCTTACAAAGACTCGGCACAGCCTGCACTTCTTGATACTGCATCTCTGGATCCTGATTCGATCCTCTTCATGGATTCATTCTTCCATGTGGTGATTCAAGTTGGGTCACGACTTGCATCTTTGAGGGATCAAGGACAAGACATTGATATGGAACCAGCAGTCCACGACGCAATGGAGGCTGCATCCACAAGATTCCCATTACCAAGATACATTGTTGCTGATGAAGGTACAAGTCAAGCCAGATTCCTTAAGTCAAGATTGAACCCTAGTGGTAAGGATAGAGGCTTAATGGAGGACACGGAGGATATGACACTAGCTGGATACTACAAAATGATCGTTAAGAACGTTATTAGTTGAAAGGAATTGATCATAAAAGTCATAGAACCATAAAAGCTCTGCAGATTTTGGCAAGCATATGAGGATCTCATTTGGCCTTGTAATTATTCTTCTCGGCTTCTTCTTGTAGCAATCTTTCGATTTTGTTACCATGTTTGATGCTCTTACCGTTCTGCTTGCGAATTGCGTAATCAACACTGACCTGTCTGTTAAGAATGAACTGACCATTCATCTTCTCCAGGGCCTTATCACTATCCTTAAACGACTTGAAATAGACATATGCAGTTCCCTTTTCTCTATCAACAGTTGGTGTTCGTGATAGTTCTCCAAATTGCTTAAACACCTGGGATAATGTAGCAGGATCAACCATCTCATCGAGGTTCTTAACAAAGAGCGTTGCACCAGTATCTGAAGCCTCCTGTGTTGATGAAGACCCGGTGGTACCTCTGTTGACTCTATTCACCTTTAAAGTTCTTCCAAACAATTTGACATTGTTCATCGACTTCTCGGCATACTCGACATCCACTGGAGTTCGTAGCTCGACGAATCCAAATCCCTGGTGTGTTCGTAGAACTCGGTCTTTGGGCAGATGAACACTGCGTACCGGTGCCACTTGTAAGAACAACTCATACACCAGCGGTTCCGTCACTTGTTCGCCCAGATTTCCCACGTATAAAGTACACTCCTGATTCCTCTGAGGTGCCATCTTCTCCTATTAACACCCCGGCATACAATGACCAAGAAGAGAGAGATGAGTGTTGTTTATCACCTTTCAGCATCCGGGTAAATTTTCGCGAATATTCGCGAACTCGTTTGATTCGCCCCCAGTTCTAACTTATGTTCACTGTCTTCCCATTCTACCTTGAATACACACAGAACAAGCACAGGGGGAAAAAACTATGGCAGTAACGAGCGATAAGAAGACGTTCCATAAGCCACAACCAGTGAAAAAAACCATCAATCTCCCACCTCGAATCGGTGGTCTTTGGCAGAGATGGAATGCGCTCCCTCCTCGAGTCAGACTCTACGTTGGAGTGTCTACTTTCACAGTGGCGTTCCTTGCTGATCGATACCTGACTGATTCTGAGAAGAAGGCTGCTGATGAATTGAAGTTCAAGGAGAAGCTTAATGAAGGGGTATGAGGTGTGGTGGTGTGATTTGTGTGTGGTGATGAGTGTGATGAAACCTTCGTTATTTATTATTTATTTGATCTGTCAGGTTGTTAAGCGTTTGTATTGCTTTTCTGTCCGTTTGGAATATGAGATGGAGGTACTGCAACTTCATAGAACCCAGCATAGATCTAACAACATGACCGGAGACATGTCATGACTCTTGTCTTTCCAGTCTGAATACAAAGAACCAATACTTGGCTCTAAACTATTTGATCCTATCAATGTCATTCTCTATATAGCGGCCAAGTCTAAAGTACGTAGCTCCGTATCCAAATATCAATCACTTTAAAGTTATACAAAACGTAGATAAGATAAAGACCCTTCATTGAAGCCAGCTCAATATAGGTCAATCATTTAGTGTTATCAGCATCATAGAGTTCATCAAACTCCTCACCAGTCTTATCATCCAAATCTGGTCTTCTTCCCTCTGAGAAGTCAATCGTGTGTGCCTTGATGAAACCCTCCTTGTAGTGGAAATCATAAGCAGCCCAACAGATCAAAAAGGCTGGGATGAGGATGTAACAATCAATGAACGACTTGTAGTCAAATGGAACGAAACATGACCATCCTTGAACCAAAATCAACAAGAATCCAAGAACAAGACCGACGATGTCCAACCATGGGAACCATGGAGACTTGAATGGCAATTTATCAACGGACAAACCTTGGGAAACATAAGCAACTCTGAACTTGTAGTGTGTGACGATGATACCGACCCAGGCGATGAATGCAGCAACACCAGCAACATTAACGATGTAGCTGTATGCCACCGAGGAACCAGCGTTCCAGGAGAGTAAAGCGAGGAAGGAGAACACGTGACATGTGTGGATAGCCACCCATGGAACACCTCTCTTTGTGGTCTTTGTGAAGATCTTTGGACCAAATCCAGCTTCAGACCAAGTGAACAGGGCACGAGATGCAAAGTAGATGGCAGAGTTCACGGATGACACACATGTAACCAAAACCATGGTTGTAACGTAGTACTTACCATTAACCCATCCAGCGTTCTTGAAAGCGATAGTCATTGGAGATCTGAGGAGTCTGTCAGAACTGGTAAGTGATTCGTCATTGTATGCAACAGTGATACCGTATGCAATTGAAAGACCGAAATACACGTAGAAGATTCTGATGACAGTGGTCTTTGCAGCTTGTGGGATGGCCTTACGTGGGTTTCTTGTCTCAGCAGCAATGACTGAAATACCTTCAACACCCGAGTAATAAACACCGGCATAAACAAAGGCATTTGCGATACCTTTGAATCCACTATTCAATGGATAGTTACCGAATGGATTATCAGGGTTGTGATCTGGGATACCACCAGCGGCGTAGATGATGGCAAAGATGTAGAAGGCGGTGATGACTGCCAGTTTAATGAAGCCAAGCACGTACTCGGACTCACCCCACCAGGAGACGTTAAGCATCTGGAAACAGGTGAAGAAACTGTACAAGATCAAGAACCAAGCCCAGAAGGGGACATCACTGGAGTATGTGTTAAGTGCAGAACACAACGAGGTGTATTCGGAGATCTCATTTGTGATCCACATCACAGCGTATGCAAGGGCCAACGTAGCACCGAAACCCTTTGAGACAAATCTTGAACTGAGAATGGCAAAGTTGGCATCATAAGCAGCATTAAGCTCACCAACAGCAAACATCGTCACTATAACGACAATACCAACAATAGCGAAACCTGCAACCATACCAGCTGGTCCACAAGCTGCGAGCATACTACCGAAACCGATAAAGGCACCAGGGCCGATGATACCACAGAGAGCGATCAAATTGACCATTCTGTTCTTCAAACCGGCTTTCAAACCCGTTTCCAACAGCACTTCACCTTTGTTGTTCACGTGGTACACCGAGGCCCTGGTAACCACGGCTTCGATGTCCCCTTCATCTGCGCTTATCTCTGTCACGTCTGTTGAGGCGAGTTTCTTCTCTTCCATTTTGTCCAATATCAGCGATCCACTGGAGGGGGTCCACACTGTGTAGTATCTCAGGGACTCAGGGAGCTGTATACGTCTTTATAAAGAGAGAAAAGGGGTCCATCCCGAGCCGCACCAGAACTGGCGGCCCCGCGCGGGCGTATCGCGCGATAAGGTAAAGGCGCCTACCTGAAGAGGAACTTTCAGCGAAGTTTGATCGACAGCACTAAACACATAATCAGATCTTTACAGCGTAGAAGGCTCTGTGGAAGTACGCCGAGACGTTCTTGCTCTCTCCCAACTGGCGCAACTTGGCCCGCTCGGCCTCGCTCAGGGTCTGACTCTCCTTCATCTGTGTCATCATCCGTCTCACCCTCCACTCTCTGTAAGGCACCAGCACCGACAGTCCAAACAGATAGACGGCGCCCACAAACAGCTGGCAGTGGAAGTAGGGCGTGTGTGACTTTAGGTTGTAATCTCTGAGCCCAAGGGCAATCGTCTCCGAGACGAGAGCAGCGGATCCAACAAAGAAGTTGATGTATGAGAAAGCCGCTGGGAATCCATTAAGCCCCACCACGTCAACCGATAAGGGCACAACGTTCACCGAGGAGATACCAACGAGCAACCCTAACATTGCTGAAAACGCCAAAAGCGACGCGTAGTTCTGGAGATTGATCCAGAATACAAACACCATCACACACGTGTACAGCATACCCATCATCGTGAAGTTCACACGTCCAGCCATCTCACTAAGCACCCCGATCAGTGGTCTCCCGATTCCTTGGAACAAATTAAGCACAACAGTAGTCATTGTGGCCTGATCGTGGGAGTAACCTAGAGTTCTGGTGTAGTTTGATAACGAGAAAAGACAGATAATGTATGCCATTGTAGTCAGAGATGCCCATAGTGTCACCAATTGTAATGGCCAACTTTTGATCACTTGCAAATCAAAGATTCCCTTCGCCAAGCTCTTGATTGTCTTGTTATCCTCCTGGAATTGTGAATTCTTTGGAGTTCTCACTTTCACGAGAAGCATCGTAGCCACACATATCACCGTTGCGATGATGCCCAATGCTCGTAGTGCCCACTTATGATCACCAGTCTTTTGAATCAACGCATTATTAACAAGAGAAAACGCCATACCTCCAATACCAACACCGGCATGTGAAATACCATTAGCCATTGCTCTTCTTTTAAGGAACCACGAGGGTAACACGATCGAATTTGCACCAAAGATGATTCCAAATGATAACCCTAACAAGAACCCCTGTGTCACTTGAATCTGTCCAATAGTCCTTGCAAACGACGCCCCGATGTATGCGCACAGCTGTATCACTATCCCGATGGATATCGTCAACTTATACCCGAGTTTGAACAGCATCAAAGAACTCACAGACATAGTTGCCAATGTGAAGAAGTTTAGCAGGCCGACAATCATGGCATAGTCCGTAGCCGTTGCACCTGGGAACTCCTCATTCTCCAGAAAGAACGCCAACATGACTCCAAAGGATCCATTAGCACCCCATGTGGCAAAGTTCATGGCAGTGATACAGGCACAACACACCCAGCCATACCCTCCATCCGGTGGGAGATCCACATAGTCGTCCTCGCTAAAGGCCCCATGGAACTTCTCAGCCGCTAATGTGGTCTCTGTGGTGGGAGTCTTGCACTCGTCGTTGTCCATGCTGATGTACTTGAGAACTCTCGAGAGAGAAAGAGAGAAAGAGAAGAACCAGCGACTTGTCTTATTTTAATTGCCTGTGATCACTTGTACAAGAAGAAGGTGACTAATCCCCCTAAAAAGCCGTGTGTGCGCGTACCGGATGTCCTCCGGGGCGGGGAATTGGCCGAGTCACGCTGCTGTTTCTCGCTGTTTTGCGCGGTCTTTTTTTGGCGGTATTAGATTGGTATTTTGGGTGATTGTTTTATATGTATATCAGTGCATCTACTGTCAAAATTTCAAAGAATTTGCGTAACTGGAAGGTGCCCAAAGTTGGGTCTCAATGAATTATCAATAGAGTGGCCTTATCAATTCGGTTCGCGCAACATGTCCTATTGTTTCTTCTTAAAGCCGTCTTATACTGCCCATTTGGCTTTGCAACGTCTTGTTGATTTCATGATTTGACTCATAGGAGCACCATTGTGATGACCACCAAATTTGGTGTCTTTGTAATGACTAATCATGACTGAGCAGTGGCCTTGACACTCTCCCTATATGCAACCAGAGCTCGTATTCTATAGTGGGAAATGAAGTAACAAAGCAATTGAAGTACCAAGACTGTCATGTTGTCTTCTTGAAAACCTCAGCACTTGAAACTTCTACACACCCTTGTATATCCACTCTTGTGCTGAGGGCTTTACTCCTTCGGGTTCCGGTGCATATTACAGTAGCAACAACATACGAACGGGACATGTACTCGGATACTTATCTATTTGATCAGTGCATATCCAGGTTTTTACTCGGCATATGGCAAGCCAATGGCTGAAGTCCATGGGTCCTGGATGTATCTCTTTGGGTTATCAATGCCCAATTGGTCCAACTGCTGCAATTCCTCCTCGGTCAACTGTGGGATATCCGTATCCTTAAACGACTGGATTCTCTCAGTCTTTGAAGTTCTCGTGATCACAACTCTTCCACGAGACATGTGGTATGCATACAAGATGAACGCTGGTCCAACTGCATGCTTCTCTGCAATGACGTTCACAACTGCTTCCTTCAAGAGTGGAACTCCGTTGTGACCCAATGGAGAGTACGACTCCACAACAATTCCCTTGGACTCTGCAAACTTGAGCAATTCGATAGATGGCAACCTTGGATGAAGTTCAACTTGCAAAACCTCTGGAACGACACCAGTTTCATCAATGACACGCTGGATGTGTTTCTCGGTGTAGTTGGAAACACCAATGTGCTTAGCAAGTCCCTTCTTCTGCAACTCGACAAGCTGCTTGTAAGTCTCGAGGTAGTCACCTTCAGTCTCCACAATCAATTTACCATCAGCATCCTTTGGAATCTTTGGCAAACCATCCGCACCGGACTTGAAACAGATTGGCCAATGGTGCAACACCAAATCGGCATACTCCAATCCGAGATCCTCGAGAGACTTCTTGAGAGATTGCTCAGCCTTATCCCACATAGATGGCCAGACCTTAGTAGTGATAAACAAGTCTTCTCTCTTGATGGAACCTTCCTTAATCAACTCTGCAATGGTATCACCGATGATCTTCTCGGAGCCATAGTACCAAGCAGTGTCAATTCCCCTGAATCCAACAGAGATCGCAGCCTTAAGCACACCTGGCAAGGTTGCGTACTCTGGCTCAAGGTCCGGGGTACCGATCATGAATTGTGGCATGACGGTTCCATCTCTGAGTTTGACGGTGCGTGTGGTGGTGTCTGGCATCTCTGTAATCAATTGTATGTGTATGGTGTATCTGTATCTGTGTATGGTATCTGACAGCAAACGAGAGAAGTTGCCCCCGCCTTTTTATACTGCACTCCAGGCAGGGGTCTGTACACTAACCGCTGGCGCCACACTTATGCAATGGCCGATTGCGCCGCTATAATATCCGGACTTCTACACTTTCTTCCAATGTCATCAAGTCGTTAAGTATCAAGACCGTGGATCCTTGATCTTGTGAATATTCACCAGTCGAGGGTCCAGGTCGGCAATTTGTCCAATATCATTAGGCGTGATGAAGATCGTTTGGGTCTTGCTCTCGGTAGCCAATCTCGAGATTAGCAACCTAATACCGATCTTTCTGTTCACCTGATCCATGAAAACGTCAAACTCATCAAGACCTTTCAAACGACACTCCATCTGGGACCAAGTGGCAAGTAAGAGTGCAATCTGTGAGAAGGATTTCTCACCACCAGAAAGAGAATCAACACGTCTGGCACGTTGATCATTCTTAGTCTTCACAAGCATCTCCAGCCGTTCTTTCACAAAATCAAACTCCAACGAACCGTCGTAGTTTCTGAATCTGAGGGAATATTGGAAATCACGACCACTTCCCACACACGTAGACATACGACTCTCCTTGTATGCTTCAATTCTCTTCTTCAATGATCTCCTTAACAGCCTCTGTGAGTCTCGGCTCTCTCTGAATTTGGCAAACGCATACTGGTACTTCCTCCGTGCAATCTCGTCCTGTTTCATGATCTCAGCAGGATCAGCACCTAAACTCCGTGCAGTATCTTCAAGTCTTCTGTTCAATTCTTGTAGTTCACGTTTCAATGCTTCAACGTCCGTATAATCCACAGCATCTGCTTCTTCTCTAGTACAGTATTTCTCAGCTTCTTCAAGATCATTCTGAGCTTTGACTGCCCAATCAGCAGCGAGAGCATCCATCTTCTCCACATGGGCAACCTTATCAGCCTTCACCTTGGTATAATGTTCCCTTTTATCAATGTTGAGCTGTCTGCCAGCCTCAGACTCCACTATTATTTCGTCGTTCTTTTTGACATTTTGAGCTCGTTCTCTGTATTCCGCCTTGGCCTCTTCAAATTGGCAATGGGCATACTCCACATGTTCAGTCAATCGTTTTAACTCCTCCGCAAGACCAGGGAGTGACTCTTCGTAAGTCATCTTGGAATGTTGTGTTCCCTTCAGATCATCCTCAAGGGCCTCAAGCCTACCAGTGGCTGCATTGGCCAATTTCTTCTCAAGCTGATAGGTCTCAGCTCTGATTGACTTTAACCTTGACTCCAGTGCTCCAATTTCCAGGTTATATTCGTGCTTCTCATTGTTTAGCTCGTTCAAGATGTCCTGTTTCTTCTTCTTCAACTCATCAAGTTCCCACTTTAGGTCATTGGCTTGTTGGATCTCCAATCTGACATCGTTGACTTTACCCTTCACATGCAGCTTGGTTGGACCGTTGTTCAACCAAATAGGATTGGACATGAAACCACCACTGCTGTTCATACTCATATCAAACCCAGAAGACCGATCCTTGAGAACTACAGCATTGTGAACTTTGCTCTCAGTCTCCAACACACTTTGATAATATGCTCTCGAACCTTGCTCACCAAGAACAATGCTTTCAATGCCTGCCATATCAATGAGTGTGTACTTCACTTCCTCATTGTCAAACTCAAGAGCATTCAAGATCGTCAAATGCTGAGGATTTGGTAAACCGGATGAATAATCAAAGGTCTCTGGTCGTCTGATCACAACTTGAGAGAAGCACTTGTTTTTCCTCAAAAGGTCATGTAATGTCCTTTGATCTCTGCTATTGTGAACAATGAAGATGTTTAGGGATCCACCAAGCTTAGCATCAATAACTGGTCCCCACTTCTCACAACCCTCCTTCAGGAAAACATGTCTTCCAATGGGTCCAATGACAACATCATCAAACCGTGTTCTCTGTACATCTCGAACCGTATCCCTGATGGAATTATGGAATGGTCGTAGTGGATCAGGAGCTCTAGTCTCACGAGCTTCCCTGATTCGACGTTCAAGTTCACGTAAATCATCAGCCTTGGAATTCATCTCAGAAGCAATGTTCTCTAAATCTTCACCAAACTTTCCGTCCGTTTCATAGATTCTGTTTTTCAGTGTTTGTATGGTTTCTCGATGCTCAGCTTCTTCTCCCCTGAGTTGGGATAATCGGCCTTCAAGAAACTCCTTCTGACCAGTTGTGGCGTTGATGTGCATGTTTTCCTTCTCAATATCATGACTGAGTGATTGAATGTTTCTTGCAAAGGTATCAACTTGTGTTTCCACTTCTTTCACCTTAGCAGCCATCCTTTCTGCTTCCCTAATTGCATTTTGCTTTTCCTGTTTCTTAGCATCAGCCTTCTCCTTTGCCTCTTCAAACCACCTCATTATTTCACTTTGAAAGTCGGTACAGTATTTAACCTTGTTGATGCATATGGTAATCTTATCATTCACTTCATAGAGTTTCTGGTCAATGTCATCCAATTCATATCGGGACTCATCTGCTTCTTCTTTCAGTTCCTTCTGTTTTCTCTTAGCACCCTCAGAGTCCAAATAGTAGTATTTGCCCTGTAAGAGCTTGACTCTCTCACGTAGTCCATTGGATGCTTCAAGCTTCTCATGCAGCTCTCTCGCCTCTCTCGATTCTTCTTGCAGGATTTTCAGGTCATCTTGCAGTTTGTTCACATTTCCACCAATGATTGACAGTTTAGAACTGGTGGAATCAAGGTTCTCAATGATCTCTTTCATCTGGGTTCCCTCCATGAAGAACTTGTACTTCTGCTCAGCAGTTGTGCTCTGTAGAAACGATCTCGCTGTATCCTGAGACAAGAAACACATGGGATTCCTCACATTAATATGAAAATAATCCAGTATTGCATCCAAATCCGCCTTCTTTGTCGAGACTTTGGTGCCATTTTCGGATTTGAGGATGTATGAGTTCTGCGATGAGTTCCTCCTCAGTACTCTCTGAACAATGATAGCACCACCATAAATCTCTGGTTGATATCTGTCATCACCATCATTTGCAAGCACAACTGTTATTTCTGATACTTGCTGTCCATTCATAATCAAATCCTTAAGAGACTCTCCTCTATTGGTGTCATTGGCCCTTGCACCAAAGCACGTTGATATGGCAGTTAAGATGGTACTCTTTCCTGAACCATTATGCCCAATGATGAAGTTCAAACGAGGACCAAGTTCAATCTCAAAGTTTGCATGACACATGAAGTTCTTTAATACGACTCTTTTCACAATTCCAGATACTTTCCCTGGTGGTTCGATGCGTGGTTGAGGGGGATGCTCGACGCGTCGGCGTTTCAATGCAGGTTGGTTCTTTGAGAACTCATCTTGAACGTCAATGTCCTCATCATCACTTGAGACTTCCTGGATGTAATCAAACAGAATATCCGCGCTGGGTGAGTGCTCCATTCTTAGTCTTCTTGTCCTTTGAACTCCTTCGTTGTAGGAGAGTTTGATGAGTGCATACAGAAGATCAAACTCAGTACCTTACTTCCGCGAAGCGCGTAAGTCACGTGACTATAGCCTCTCAGCTAACCGCTCTCTCGTTCCTACCACGAGAGAGAATATCTACAACACAAACATTAATAAGTACAAACAAAACATGTAGTATTAAGAACCAAGCAGAGAAGAGCTTGACGAAATGAGAAATCTAAGTGTAAACTGTAAATGACTAAAACCAAACAAGACCCAATCCTTCAAAAAGAAATGCCAACCCTAAATAGCTGCCACTTTATTAGGAGCAACCCATTCAAACAAATGAATCTCTCGTTCAACCAACTTAGAACTCATCGTCAGAGGAGACGTAAGCGTCACCCAACTCCTTCTTCTTTTTCATTCTCTCCTTCTTCTTCTTTCTGAGCTCGGCAGAAGACAATTTGGTCTTCTTCTTACCACCGGAAATCTTGTTACCCATGGCATCGAACTTATCCTCCTCGTCATCCTTCTTCTCAATTCTTGGACCAGTACCCTGACCAGTAACCCAGTTGTGGCCAGATGGAGTCATTCTACCGTCAAGAACGGCCCAGACTTCCTCAGTCAAGTCCTTGGTGAACTCAGCAGAGTGAGTAATGATGATAATACCACCCTCGAAAGCCTTAAGAGCCTTAGACAAAGCACCGAGAGAGTCACGGTCCAAATAGTTAGTTGGCTCATCAAGAACAATCAAGTGAGGTCTCTGCCAGGTACAAGCAGCCAAGACAAGCTTAACCTTCTGACCACCGGACAAACCTCTGATTCTGGAGTGGGAAACCAATTCAGCGTCAAGACCCAACATAGAACAGTGGGACTCAATCTCCTTTCTGGTCAAAGCTCTGAACTGACCGGAAGCAAGAGCCTCCTTCATATCAACCTCAGCAACCATCTTGGAGTGGGACTCAACCAACTCACCTCTTGGCAACCAAGCGTTGTCGACAGACATCATTGGAACCCATCTCTCGTTCTTCATACCAATGTTCTCACCAAGAGTGAAGGAACACTCGTACTCGTAGGTGTTCTTGAATTTTCTTCTAGCGTGGATACCAGCAATACGTCTTGGAGTACCCTCAATCTTGAAGATCTTGTTCATAGCCTGCTCATCAGACTCGTTGATCTGTCTGGAAGCACGGTCCATGGTCTCTCTGTCCTCACCAGTCTGGAATCTCCACTGAATGTACTCAGATGGGGTCTTGTCCAAGTGGGAATCAATGTGAGCGAAAGCGTGCTGCTTGATGTAAGCGATACGACAGTTCTCGTGGACGTAAACCTCACCAGTAGTTGGGAGCAACTCACCAGTCAAAACGTTGATCAAAGTGGACTTACCAGCACCGTTTGGACCAATGACAGCAATTCTGGAAGAAAGGGAACACTGGAAGGTGACATCCTGGATCTGTGGCTTGGTGGTACCTGGGTACTGGAAGGACATGTTGGAAACCTTGACAATAGCCTTCTGCTTGGTCTTAACACCCTCAAGGAAACCTGGCTCTGGGAATCTGAACTCAAGGTCAGAAGCACCCAACTCGTGGTAGGACTTGGCGGATGGGACTCTCTTGACGAACTCAGAAAGGTTACCCTTGTACTTTCTCAACTTGAAACCCTCGTAGTGGATAATGTACTGAACAACGTTGTCCAAGAAACCAGAGTCGTGGGAAACAATGATGGAAGTGATACCACAGGTGTTCAAGTAGTTGACCAACCAAGCGACGTTAACAGTATCCAAATGGTTAGTTGGCTCATCCAACAACAAGATATCAGCGTTCTTCAAGACGGCTCTAGCCAAAGCCAACTTCATCTTCCAACCACCAGAAAGGGACTGGATTGGCATAGCAATCATCTCCTCAGAGAAGTTGAACTCTCTCAACTTGCTCTCAATCTCCTCCTTAGAGGCAGAGATGAGTGGATCGTCGAAGACGAAGTCAACGACAGAAGTCTCAGCGTGGACACCGTCAATGTCGTGCTCGACGTAGACAGTACGACACTCCTCCTGGGTTGGGAAGCCCTCAACCTGACCGTTAGCAATAGCTCTCATCAAGGTGGACTTACCAGCACCGTTAGGACCACAGAGACCGTATCTTCTAGCTCTCTTCAATCTCAACTGAGTCTTGTTAAGCAAGATCTTGGCACCGTAAGCAAGGGAGAACTCACAGTTACACAAGTCCTCACCCTCATCATCCTCATCCTCGAAAGATGGTGGTCTTGGGATGTTGTCAATAGCACGCTTTCTCCACTCGTCAATGTCAGCCTTAGCCTCCTTCTCGTGCAAGAAGACGGTCAGGTAGTTGGTCAAGTGCTCGTACCAAGCGGCCTGGTCAATGACTCTCTCGTCAATCAAGTCACCAGCAATGTAGGTGGCGTAGTTGAGGACAATCTCGAATCTTGGGGCAACCTCAATCTTGTTCTCAGCCAAGATGTTGGTCAACTCCTGCTTGGTAACGGTCTGGTCACCAGCGTTAGAAACCTCTGGGATGACATCGTCAGCACCAATGGCACCAACTCTTCTCAAAGTGTTCAAAGCTCTCAAAGTAACATCACGAGCTTCTGGGTCGGCAATGGTGGCGTAGTTGGTCTTGAGGGCTGGGAACAACTTAGACATGAAAGGAGCAACAACCTGTGGGTCATCGACAAGCTTACACATGTTGTCAACAATGACAGCAGCCTTACGCTTGATTGGAGTGTCACGCTCAGCCAAACCTCTGGACAAAAGTGGAACCATGATGGACAAGGTGGCGGTGGTGACCTCGGAAACGAAAGTGGTGGCACCCAAGATGTGGACAACCTCTGGGACCTCGTTAGGGTTACCGATACAGTCAATCAACTTTGGAATGAACTTCTCGATATCCTTGTTGTGGACGGTCTTGGTGGCGGTACTGATAGTCTCAGTAGCCTGGGCCTTGACCTCCTTCTTGGTATCCCACATAGCCTCGGACAAGACTGGGATAAGCTCTGGCATTCTCAAAGCGACCTGCTCCTCAGCGTGCTCGACGAGGGCAGAGATGGCCTTCAAGATAGCAATCTTCTCCTGCCACTTGGAAGTGTTCTGGAGAGCCTGAACCAAGTGTGGCAAAAGGGCCTTGACGGCGGTTGGATCGATGGCGGTGGAGATGGCAACAAGAGCCTTGGAAGCAGCCTCTCTGGTAGCGTTGTCCTTGTCACCGGCCTTAGCACAGATGGCTGGGACCAAGTCAACAATGAATGGCTCAACGGATGGAGACAAGTTGTTAGCGGAGGCGATGTGGGAAACGGCCTCGATGGCGTTAACAGCAGCCTTCTTGTCGGAGACGGCCTTCTTCAACTGGGCGAAGAACTCCTCTGGGACATCGTGCTCAATGATGGAACCATTGAGGAAAGAGGCAACGTTGGTGGCAGCAACGTCACGGTCCTCAGCGGTAGCAACAGACAACTTCTGGAAGAGCTCAGCGAGCACCTCAACGGATTGCTTAGAGTCAGCCATTGTGTGATGGTGGTCTCCCAGCTGAGTGTTGTGTGGTTGAAAAAGTGCGAGAAAAATTTTTTTTATAAACGGGATCAGACAGAAAAAAAAAAAAAAAAAAGAAACATCGCCAGGAAAAAGAAAAGCGCGCGATGAGGGTGTGCGGGTGTTGACTCTGGGCTGCTGTCTGGCGGCTTTGTTCGGAGCGGTGATGGGCGGTTAGTGGTTTAAAGGGGTATTGTTGGCTGGATAGACTAATTGAATACACTAGTAACACTATCCCACCACTAACTACCGCCCAACCCGTCAAACTCCAGCCAAAAACTCCAGCCAACAGCCTCGCGCGCAATTGGCTCTGACCATCAAACGTGTTCGCGGAAAGCGCGGAATCGCGAATCCTTCGGCCAATCACAACGGCCGCCAGAAAAAAAAGTAAAAAGAAATGGCCCAATCCGGTAATTGGCACGCCCAGAGTTGGCAGCAAAAAATCCAAAACATTTCTATTTCTCTCTCAAAAAGAAACTAAAATGGCCCTTCCTCTTGGTAAGGTCTATCCCTTCCACCGAGAATGGCAATGTTCCTCCGAGGTGGAATGATTCTCGTAAAGTACACACACCGCCACAAACGTTTCTATTGCTTTATCACCGATACCGTTTGACGGCCTCTTGACCTTCGATGCATGCAATCACGTGGCTCGTTTGTCATGTCTCATATCTGACTCTATTGTTTGTACGTTTTCTGTCCTGTGAAACAATGACTGGATTGATAGTTAACACATTGATAGTCAGCACGTTGTGAATCCGGTATAACCTCTCAAGTGTCATCTCGATTCTCCTCTAAAACCTTACAACTATGTGTCATGGCCCTCTTCGCAGTATGTGAGTATGTGCCTACCCCCTGGTTTTTCTGGCTATCACTCAAGTGAACACACCGCATGACGTACCTCAAATCCGTATAGGCAGCAGTGTGTAGGAACCGGGAACACTGGGCCCCCGGGTGCTGTAGGCGTGTTTCCCCATATAGTTGCTTGTAGCTGTGTACCCATACCCGTGGGGTGCTGTTCTGGCCAGCGATGCAAACTCCCACTTCTTCCTTGCTCTAGTGCACAGAAACTTGAGTCTAATCTAGAGACTACACTACAACAAATTAGTCTTTTGGGGGGCCGGATCCCAGAGATAAGGTGTTATGTGTCATGTCCGCAAACATATGCAAGATCCCAACTAATAAACTTTCTGGTATGGGCCACGCACGCGCATGATCGACTACTGATCTTCTTTGCTAACAAATGTGTGTGTTTTTATGTCATGAGATACAGAAAGGTTGGGGGTATGCTGGGTCCACCAGCACCTCCCGTTTTTTTACATAACTTCGTAATAATCAGATTAGTACTTCATACCCTTCCAAGAAGTAGTGATGGTCTTTGGCTGGGTGAGGAACTTGAAAGCGGAAGGACCGTAGAAGTGCAAGTCACCGAGGAAAGAGGCCTTGTTAGAAGTGAAACCGAAGGCAGCGTGTGGAATTGGGATACCAACGTTAACACCGACTTGAGAAACGTTGATCTGCTTGGTGAATGCGTTGGCGGCTGGACCGGACTGTGTGAAGATAGCAACGGAGTTACCAAACTCGTTCTTGTTGATGTAGTCAATGGTGTGCTGAAGAGTGTCAACCTCAACAACAGAGAACACTGGACCGAAGATCTCCTCATCAACACATCTCATACCCTTCTTAACGTTTCTGAGCAAAGTTGGGCCGATGAAGTAACCGTTCTTGAACTGCTCACCGGCTGGGACGTTTGTACGACCATCAACAAGAATCTCGGCACCCTTAGCAACGGCATCCTCAATGACAGCGTGGATTCTCTCCAAGGACTGCTTAGAGACAACTGGACCAAAGTCACCATCCTCGAAACCTGGCTTGGACTTGAGAGACTTGACTTTCTCAATGATGTCTGGAAGGAACTTGTTAGCATCACCAACGAGGAACAAGATGTCCATAGCCAAACAGACCTGAGCGGTAGAGGTGAAAGAGGCAGCAACGATACCCTTAAGCAAGGCCTCCTTATCAGCATCTGGAAGGGCAACAATGTGGTTCTTGGCACCCAAGTTAACCTGAACTCTCTTACCAAGCTTAGTAGCCTCCCTGTGGACGTACTTACCAGCGTTGTTACCACCGACGAAAGTGACAGCAGCAATTCTTGGATCGGTACTCAACTTGGTAACAGTTGGGGCCTTACCGTGGACAATGTTGATAACACCATCTGGAACACCAGCCTCCTTGGCGATCTCTGCAAGAACGGCACCGGTACCTGGACAAACCTCAGATGGCTTCATAACGGTAGTGTTACCAGTGGCAATGATGTATGGAATAGTCCACAATGGGATCATGACTGGGAAGTTGAATGGCAAGATAGAACCAACAACACCAATTGGCTCACGGACGGTCTTTGTCTCCATATCCTGGGAAACCTCCAAGGCAACAGCCTGGGTCTCCTTCAAAACGGAACAAGCGTGCTCAGCACACTGGATACCTCTGTAGACATCGGCAATGGCGGCAGAGTAGGCCTTACCTTGTTCAAGGACGATGATGTTGGCCAATCTCTCCTTGTTCTTCTTGAGCAACTCGACGTACTTGAAAGTCAATTCCATTCTCTTGATGACGGAAAGCTTGGAGAAGGACTCAAAGGCAGTCTGGGCAGCATCAATGGCAGCATCCATCTCAGCCTCAGTAGACTGTGGGACCTTGGAGACGACAATGTCAGTGGCTGGGTCGTAGACGTCAAACCATTCAGTGGAGTCGGACTTGAGGGCCTTACCGTTGATGTAAGTGGCAGTATCGTATGGCTTGAAGCCAGTAGTAGCATGCTCCTTGAGAGCTGGGGCAACTTCAAGGGTGGACATGTAGGCGCGAGAGGCCTGTGCGAGACGGAGGAGACCAGCTCTTCCTCTGGTGGTTCTGGCGAGTGTGGCAAGCATTGTTGTTCTTGTGTTGATGATTCCGGGGGGACAGATACTCAGAGCACAATGCAAGGAATTTGGGGGACTCCATGGCCTTATATATTTGGAGGGGATTGTGTGTCCTATTTTTTTTTTTTTTGTAGGAACCCGACGAATCACGAGTGAGTGACCTCTTCTCACAGGCCCAGACGGCTAGGTGCGCTGCGGTGCGTTTGTGTGTGAGGGAAGGAGACATGTCCCAAGGTGAGGATCGAGGACATTTGTGATTCGGGACAAATCCCCTTCCAAACCCTCCAAACCCTCCCGTTCCACGAAGATCGCATTCCGAGAAGTCACAAAGGGCCAATTGGAAGAGACGAGTGAGCCTTAACGCGGGGGAAGAGGCTATAGAGTCGCGCTCTCGGAGATTCGAACATGGCGTGTCAGTCGACTGTGACTGCGGTGATCTGGTGCTCTGGGCAGTGAAATCTACTGATTTGATCACTTTGCTACTCTCTGGCAACTCACACCACTACTAACATCCCAAGAAAGTCTCCGATTCCCGACGCTGAAATGTCCCAAAGTCCCGTCTTTTGTCCGGGGCGACTCATCTGCTGACGTAATCGCGGGGCGCTTGGAGGGGCAGCCGCACTGCAGGCGAATCCTCTGCCCAACGGCCTTTTCTCTCCAGGCAGAAAGTTCCTTAAGACCGTCTCCCTTACATTTGGCCTGGGAGAAAGGAGCTCAGGTCACTGGAACGAGCGCTGGAGTGTGCTCGTGTATGGAGAAACCCGGGAGCAGTTCCTCCTTTGGTTCAATTGGGAGGCAGACAATCTCCTCTACCGAACGAGAGGCTATTCCCCATTCGCCCCTGTTCTTAACTCCCGACTCCCTCGTGGGGTGTAAACACCTGCGCATAGCCCTTCCAAGTGTCGTCTCCCTCGCGCTTCCTGGTGCTTCATCGTCTCCCAGAGCACTTGGATTCCCTACCAGAACGGCTGCAGAGCCCCGGTTTCCGAGCAGTGAAGGACACCGACGTGTACACTCCTCTGTCTCTAGTTCCCAGTCACTGGCTTCAATGGTTTGTAAAACAACATTCTTTGATATCCACCTTCTTCTGCAAGAAAACACGTTGCTCCTAAGACCGAGATTTGTGGGGCTAGCCGCTAAGCGGGATGCCCTTGGCTATCTTACACATAAATCTGACCACTCTGGGGACAGGACCACTTGACACCTTCTTGCGACCCGCAGCACGTACACCCTACGGGACAACAGGGTAGATCAGGGTGTCAAACCGGGGCCCCATGGAGACAGAACACCGTGGCCATGTTCAGCCACGCAATCACCGTTCTTCGGCTTATGGTTCTTCCCACATGCACACACTCCCTTGAACCAATCAGTGGTTTGTCCTCGAACTTTGTAACTAGTTGGGCCATCAAAGGACTCCGCCTGAATGGCAATTGCGGGATTTCTTTAAACGCTGGAGTCCGTTCAGGACAAACGAACCATGTACAATAGTCTCAAGAAAAATGCTAATCATGTGTACATTACCTATCTATAATTGTGCTAACCCCTAAAACAGCAGATCAGGTAGTCCAGAGTTTAGCGACTCCGTCCGCGCCGGCTGAGAAGACCCATGCCTCCTTTGGATGCCAAACAGTAGCCATCACACCCAAAGAGTTGGTGATCTTGTGTCCTGTAAGCTTCTTCAATGGAACCAACAATGGATTCGTCATCAAGTCGTCGTAAACTGTAGCATGGAACACATGGATAGAACCATCATCAGAAGCAGAACAGAACAATGGCAAACCCTTGTGGAACTGAACACCACGAACAGCCTTGTCGTGATATCTGAGAGTCTTGTATGGTGTAGCACCAGTATCGAGATCATGCCATAGAACACGCTTGTCGAACGATGAGGCAACAAGATGGTCACCGCGAGGATGAATGTCAATCTGGGACAACCAACGAGCACCTGGAAGCAGCTTCTTAGTCAAGGTCTGTTGTGAAAGATCGTAGATCTTAATGTAACGCTGTGAACAAACAAACAACTGTGGTCTGAATGGATGGAACTTGACATCAACAACGATACCCTTGGATTTACGGAATGGAGACTGTGAAGAATGCTTGGAGATCTGGTGGATCAAAACTGCGGAGTTAGCAGCTTCTGGAGAAACAGTGACAAAGTAATCACCCTTTCTGTGCCAGGAAATGGACTTGACGGTCCTACGGCACTGCACTTCCAACACAACACCTTGACCCATGAGTTCTTCCGATGGCTTGACCCACTTGCTGTACTCCTGCTTCTTGACTGTTGGTTCATCATTCTCGGCATCAGAATCTTCGTTCACGTTCAAGTCAGTCTTCTTGACATTTCCGTACTTGTTGTAACCGAAACCGGCCTCCATTTTAAGTCTTCCTTGGTTCTCAATGTCAAATCCAAAGATTGGTGGAGACAACAAATAAATCTTCTCACCAGCAGTAATGGCCAAGATTCCCAATGATGGATCTGGGTTCCACTTAACATCTTCAACACGGTCTTCAGAATCAATCTTCTTGTCAACAATCTGAACAGAATAAACCTCACGACCTGTAAGAATTTCCCAAATCTTAACGGATCCATCATCAGATCCAGTAGCAAGCCATAATCCAGTAGGATCAACACTCAGCGTTCTGACCTTATCCTTGTGACCAATGTAGTTAGTAGAACACTTGATTGGGAATGGTCTCAAGTCCTTTGGTGATGGCAATTGTGGAACAAGGGATTCTGGATCAATGTTCAATTTGTTGTGACGAACTCTTGGAGCCAAGTACAAGTCCAAACTTCTCTCGAAACGTTCTCTAAGCGCCTCATCCCAACCTGGAACCTTACGCAATGAACCGTACTTCTTTGGCAAGTAGTTACGTTCACGGTCAATTGGCTCGGTTTCGTTGAAGTTCTTGATATCTTCTTCAGTTGGCAAGTACTCTTCTGGTGGGTTGTATGACTCGTCATGTGTAGGTGGTGCCAATTTTGGTGCTCTGAGGTTCATAACATGGTCATTAGTTTCTGTGGAGTCTCCCCAAAGGTCATAAATTGGCTTTTCTTTCTCCTCCTCATCCTTCTTGTTTAACACGATTCTTCCCTCTCTGATGGCTCTGACAATCTTCATAACACGCTTAGCTTCATGCTTAGATGGGACGAAACGTCTCTTTGGCTCAGGAATGGCTGTGAGTGGCATAACCTCCTGTTGTGATGTGAACCATTCCACAGTTGGAGTGTATGGATCGATGGAGTCGTCTGTGAGTCTGTTGGATTCAATCTTCTGGATCAACTCAATCTCCTCTTGTGTCAAATTCAAACTTGTACCAGTGTTGGAATCAAGCAAACCAGTCCAACCTTCAGGTAAGTCAATAGATTCCAAAAGTTGTTCAAGGGCTGAACCTCTAGCTGGTCTCATGATACGTTTACCGTTGATATCGTAACCAATATGTGGGAACTCTTCATAAGCTGAAAGAGGAATGTTTCCGATTGTGTTGAAGTTTTCATGGTCGGAATCATCAGATTCATAAACTGGATCGATTTCTGGCTTAATAACACGCTCAGATCCATCCGCGTATGTTGTAAGTTTGACGTTCTGGAGTCTTTCATTAAGAGAACCCTCGGCAGGTTCATCTTCAAAATCATCAGAATCAAAAGACTCATTATCCTCCTCGGCACCCAAAAGCTCATTGAATTCGGCATCTGAATCTTCTTCTGACTCTTCCTCCTCTTCACCGCTCTCATCATCGGAATCCTCGGCCTCAACATCAAGAAGTCCTTCAACATCGAGCTCTTCCTCATCACTCACTTCAGAGTCTTCGCTCTCCTCCAACTCCTCATTCTCTTCGATTCTGCGCTTTCTCTGCTCGATAGGAGCACGGGCAGTCTCGACAGCATGCACAGTCTTCTTTGCCATTGTGGATAGGCTCTTCGAACTATGTGATAGTGCTGATAAATCAAAGCTCATCGCATCGTTAATGCACAGTGAAGCTCAATCCTCAAATTTTTTTTTTCTATGCGGAGGCCCCCGGGCCAACGCTCATAACCGCAGTGTTACCCTGATTTCCCGATTAGGTAATCAATCAGCTAGGCGGGACAATCAGCGCGAATCTCCGAACAAGAAATCCGGTCCCTTGGCCCAGTTGGTTAAGGCGTGGTGCTAATAACGCCAAGATCAGCAGTTCGATCCTGCTAGGGACCATTTTCTTTTTTATATTTTTTTTTGCCCCCTGATTTAGGCATTGCCCTGGTTACTGCGCTCGTGCGTTTTTTTGGCGTCTTTTTGGCTCTCCAGGGCCAATCAGGGTGGACTCCGGACGTGACTCCGGCGGCGGCACCCTCGCGCAACTTACTCAATGCGGAGTAAAGACGTCTCAGCCTCTCCACATTTCGTGGATCTTTCCTCTTTCCCCGACAATTGATACGTTTTCCCGAGGAATGACCCTGTGGAAACACTCGGAGGTCCGAAACTTATGGAAGATATAAAGAGCAGGCCACTTCTCGAATCCTCATGTGCTTCCCACTTCTGAGTTGCTACCCGCATTGAATCAGGAGATAAGCACCTGTCAGCCTCACATCACGAGCTCTCAATTGATCTTCCAACTTTAAAAACCAATGTTGAAGACCTCTCTCCTTCGCACTGCTCCCCTGTGGAGATCACATATCCAAACAAGATCGTTTGTCAGTTCACTGCCAAAAATGTCAAACACTATGAAAGGTCTTCAGTACCATGGTTCTGAAGATATCAGATACAACACCTCAATTTCCAAACCAACAATCACCAAGCCAGATGACGTCGTTCTCAAAGTCGCGTACTGTGGTATCTGTGGTTCAGATTTACACGAATACGAACATCCAATCTTCTTCGCAAATGCAGCTGCTGAAGGTGATAGAATCTCTGGAAAGAAACTCCCATTGGTCCTAGGACACGAGTTCTCCGGAGTCGTTCAGGAAGTCGGTTCAAACGTTAAGGATCTCCAACCAGGTGATCACGTTGTCGTTGAAACCACAGGCCATTGTGATGATCGTATGAACTACTTCACTGAACCTGAAAACACAAGACGCGAAGAACCAATGTGTCAGAGTTGTGAGATGGGTTACACCAACACCTGTTCCGACCTAAACTTCCTCGGTCTTGGTGTTGATAACGGTGCTTTGGCAGAGTATACCAAGTACTCCCAGAAGCACGTGCTTAAGGTTGACAAGAAGATCCCACTTGATGTGTGTGCCTTGATTGAGCCATTGTCCGTTGTGTGGCACGCTGTTGAGTTGTCCGAGTTTAAGGAAGGTCAAGATGCACTTGTCTTGGGTTCAGGCCCAATTGGTCTTGCCACATTGCTTGTCCTTCAAGCTAAGGGTGCCTCGAAGGTTGTCGTCTCTGAGCCAGCTGCTATTAGAAGAGAACAGGCTGAGAAGCTTGGTGCTGTTGGATTTGATCCATCCAAGTATGGCGAGAAGGCTACTGAAGAATTGAGAAAATTGGCATCAAAGTGCCAAGGTTTCGCCGCTTCATTTGACTGTTCCGGTGTTCCAGCAACTTACACTACCTCCATCCAAGCTATTAGAGCACATGGTACTGCTTGTAACGTTGCCATCTGGCCACACAAGTCCGTCGCTCACTACGTCATGGACTTGACTCTGTTTGAGAAGAAGTCTGTTGGTTCGTTAGGATACCAGACTAAAGACTTCAAAGGTGTCATTGCAGCATTGGAGAGTGGTAAATTGGATGTTGAGAAGGTTAAGGATTTGATCACTGGTAAGGTTGGTTTGAAGAATGGTGTTCAGGATGGATTCTTGGAGTTGATCAACAACAAGGACAAACATATCAAGATTCTCATCTCTCCTGAGCTCTAAATGTTTCAGATATTTTAACACACATGTATTCGGGTTTCTTTTAAGGACTAATGTAGCAGGTATTCTTGTCCGCTCTTGTATGGGAGGTATGCGTTGTATCTGAAGACTCTTGCAAAGTTCTGAACTTGTACACCTTCAGACTCCTTCAGTGCAACTTCTTTAGCTAGAGTATCAAGTCTTTTGGTAAGTGTGCTCATAAACTCATCTGTTCTTGCTTTTTTGTTTGCTTGTGGTGGTTCAGGGGGGTATACCAGAAGGTTGTCTAAGCGGTGCATTTGTGTATGAGGTGATGACTGAGGAAAGCCATGGTATGTCGTGGTGTAAATAACTCTTTTTTATGTTATGCAGACTAAAACTTGGGTGTTCTGCAGAGGTACATAGATCATCATTGATAAGCGCATTTATGCTCATTACGTGGTTGTCTGCTGATCAGTGTACAGGAACCAGGGAACAACCTATGAGCATCGTCGCGATGGTGTATGCACATACAGCTACAACTCGACCTGATAAGTTGAATATGTGTGTATAGAAATAAAAAAAAAGAGAAACATGGATACCATGATCTCTTTGATGTTCAGTTTTCTTTTCCAAAACATAAAAAAAAACTTATAATGAATCAAATCATTTGTCCTCCCAAACAAAACAACCAAATCATTATACCGAAAAAAAAACGAAAAGTTGCTTCAAAGACAACCCTGACAAAAGGGAAACACCAAGAGCATTTCCCTTTCAAACAAAACAAAACAGTGTGTCTTCTCCTTCTTAATTCTTTCCCAACTTTTATTTTTTCTTTTCGAGCTCGATTCTTCGTTTCTCCTCTTAGTAAAACTCCTCTCTGCGTCATTCTCAATGGATGGTCAATCTTGAAACCAACTCCTCCTCGCAAAGCTGGAAGGAGACGTACAACAATTGATAATCATCCAAGTCGTAGAGAATCTTATCAACCTTCTTGTATCCCTTGATACCACCCAACTTTCTCAACAGGGTCATGCTCTCAGACTCACTGTTAGCAAAGAAGGTAAACTGGAACTTGTGTGGTCTAAAGACATTCAAAACCTTGTACAAGATGTCAACGTTGTTCAAACCGAACTTTGCAGGGTTAACATTCGACTCGAAGGAGGCGTAGGACCAGTCCTTCTCCGGAGTAACGTGCAAAGTGTAGTACTTGTCCTCCTCCAAGATAGAGTTGGACGAGTAACCACATGGAGTGAACGAGAAGGCATCATGGATCTGCACAGTGTTGTACAAGTTGTTCAAACCGGTGTTGTTGGAAGTGGATGAACCAAGGAAATGACCAAGATCATGTTCCTCATCAATCTCAAACCCTGGCTTACGAGAAGTCACAAACTGGTATGCCTTATCAGCACTGATCTCAGTCATCAAGATCTCAAAAGTCTCATCGGATTTACCAGAGGTACCAGCGGTGACCTGACCTGTGGTGGTGTACAAGTGCCAGTGAGAATTGTCAATACGACCAATCAAGTAGTGGGATCCATTGTCAAAGAACTGGTTCAAGTACTCAACTTCATTCTCCCAGTTTCTGTGGACGGATCTCTGCTTCTCTGGGAACATAAAGGCTCTTCTGGAGTAGAAAACCTTTGCTGGTTGCTTACCTTCAGGACCCAGGAAGTTCCAACCCAACTCACGACGGGCCAACTCGAACAAGGAGTCCAAACAGAGTAAAGTAGTAGTGGTACCACAAGTCTTGAGGATAAGCTTGTGGTCGTAGACGAACAATGAGGACTCCGAGAGTAAGAAGGCGTCGAGCTTAGACGAAGACTTAATGGACAAGATCTTGCAGTTGACCAAGTCCAAGATCTCAGCCCAGTTCTCATGAGAGATACAACGGAGAGATTTGTGAGTTGGCAACTCTGACTCGGAATTGTAGAACCAAATCTCGAGCAACTTCTCTGGGCCTTCGAAGGCTTCAGTGGAGTCCAAGTTCACGGAAAGCTCGTGGTCGATGTAGCCGTTCTCGGCAGCATTGTAGGTGATTGGGGTCATCGTGGTGTGAAGTTAGTGTTCTTTTTTTGGTGTTAAATGTGTTGTACCACCGAGTGGGAGGAGAAAACTCGGTGTGTTTTTTAAAAAATGTGTATAGAAAATGGTGGGCTCTGTGGAGAGAGTTTGTATCAGTGTCTTCAGTTGCTTCTAATTATCCAGGCTTCTTTGGGGTGCTAAGGTGCAAGTAGAGCTTGAATGGCATACGAAGATTAAGTGTGAGTTGTGCGGGGGTAAGGCTCCGAGATCTCGCTGTGGTCAGAGAGCACAGGAGACGGAGGGCAAAACGGGGGTGTGAGGAAATGTGCTTGTTGCCAGTCGAGTGAATCAAGACAGTCACTGAACTAGGAGATCACAGGGGAAGTACCTTTTCTGTGTGAAGGGCGTTGGAAGGGGGAGAGACAGGTTGCTTCCATCTTCTTCTACGGGGGAATTTTGGAATTTTTCATGTAATTTTTTTTTCGCGGGTCAATTTTACAACGCGTGAACAAGTGGGATGTCTGGGCAAGTTCGCTAGGGCAACGGGGTGTTTATATGCCTGTTGTATTGGGCAGTGTGCAGTAAATACTATGTCCTCCAATTATGAAACTGGCAGCTATTATGAGAGGTGAATAGAGCAGCGATTAGTTGGCAGGGTGGTTCTATCTGGGAGACTCCGATGCCCCGTGGAATCCTCACAGGTCGACTCCAAGAAGTTCGGCTCAAAGACCGGGGAATCTGCTGTGGAAAGACACAAAACGTGTCTATCACGGATCACGGGACGGTAAAGGGCTCCGTTGATTAAACCAAAAGAATCCTCTGGTTAAACGGAGGGAGAGAAAGTGAAGATCAACTGTTTTTTCACATGTTTGTGCGTCCATCAAACGGGTTCGCGGATTTTCGCGGAAATTTTTCGCGGGTGTTACCCTCCGCCTCTAGGGCTTCTACACTTTTAGTATACAAGTTCATCAGTACTCATTAAATATAAAGGTCCTAAAGTGTGGTCATCAGTTAATCGTCGTAGCAACAGGAATTTGTGCATCTGTACTCTTCTCCACTACTGCACCCTCATTCTGTGGAGCATCACCAAACTCATCTCTGCCAACAACCTCCAAGTATCCTGGGTTACTCTTCAAGAAGGCATCAACTTTGCTAAAGACCTCCTTAGATGTGCACTGCTCGTTCTTCTCGAACTTACAACGCTCCAGAATCTGTAGAAGATAGGTAGGAACAAGAGACAACTCCTCATTATGTGCAATCAAGTAATCCATCACTTCAATGGCCAAGTAATAGTTCTCACCTTCATTCTCACCAAATGCATCGTAGTATGTGGCAGCAACGGCTCCACCCTTACCATTAACAGGACGTGATACGTCAGTTGGCTTCTCATAAAGAACGTTTGGAGAAAGAACTGTGGCCAAGTTATGAACATCCATCTTGGATCCACTCTGTTCATCGAGATGTGAGAAAGAGGATGCCCACATGAAGAAGAAGAGAAGAACTTCAGTCAAGTCTCTGTGATCTTTTGGTAACATGGAGTAACACAACTCAGTGAGTATTCTCTTATGATTCATATCCTTCACCTTCTGAGAGAGAATCCAGACGTCATAGAGTCTAAACGTCAAAAGTGGGTCAGGCATCTCTCTCAAGAACTTCTTCAACAATGCAGACAGTTGAATGGTGTTCTCATTCTCAAGATTTGGAACACGAGTTGGGTTAGCGTCAATCTTCTCAACAAGTTCTCTCAATGTTTTCAAGTTACCATTCTTTCTGAAAACACCTTCAATAGACATATCCTTCTGGTAAAGAGCAGTCAACATATCATCAATAACCATTGGGATGCGAACTTTTGATGGACCATTGCTCTGTCCAGATTCAACACCAGTCTTAGAAGTAAGATCTTTCAAGTCAGTACCAAATACTTTGCTCAAAGGTGTGCTCTTCTTCTCGTTGTTTCCCAATCCCTTCAATCTGTCCCAGAATGTTGGGTTCTTCTTGATGTCAAGAAGCTTGTAGGTGTCAATGTCTTGCATCGTGATGTTGAACTTCTGTGTGTATTCACGGAGGAGACAAGCAGAAATGTGTGCAATGATGAAGCGTTCCTGGTCATTCAACTGAGAGTAGTACTTGACAAGACCTTCTCTCTCATTAGCACCTGATTGAACACTTGGAGCACCATTACGAACAGAGTTGCTCTTGGACTTGACACCCTTGGAGATACCTTCATCTTGGTGTGGATTGTGGAACTTGTAAGTGTTTGGACGAAGTTCACGAGCATGCTCAGCAGCAACAATTCTTGGGATATCATCCAATGTGAGAACTTTCTGGTTGTTGATAAAGTTGGTGGCTCTGTTGAAACTCTTCTTACTAAGTGATGGACCCACAGGTTCGTCTTCCACTGTGATCTTCTGTTTGGAAATGAACTCATCAGAAATGGATCTTGGATCATGGTGTGCTGAGCCATTATTTATGTCACTTGACTCGACAATCACTGATCTTCTGGCAACATCTCTGGAGTCACTCTCGGTGATTCTGGTGTTCTGTCTGGTTGATCTCAATCTCTTGATGTCGTTCAACGTCTTGAGGTATCCTTGCTCACTGGTAAGAGAATTCTGTCTCAGTTGTGCTGTCTCACTTGCTGATCTGGTTGTGGCCTCGTACTCCATAACAGCCTTGGAACGAACAATGGCAATCTTCAACAAGTAACTCAATTGCAGTAGTTTGGAAACAGATCTGAATCCTGGTTTGGCATTTGGATCTTCCATTGCACACTGAGCACATAGCACCCAGTTACTCTGGCTGTTGAAAGATGCATCAGCAATACCACCATAGGTCTGCAGGTTCTTGTGGCACTTGGTGCAATGTAGACAGTCAACATGCCATCTCTTGTCTTGGAACTGGACACATTCGCTCTCAATACTCTTCTGGCAGTGGAAACAAAGATCTGAGGCATCAACTGGAATGTCCAACGAAGCCAAGGCATTCATCGGAACCGATTCATGATTTCTCACTTCTCTCAAGAACTTGTCCAAAGCATTGGTTGTGTGTGAAGACTTGTTGTACTGTAAAGAGTTGTGCAATCCGTATCTGATCAAGAGTTTCAAATAGTGCGCCAAACCAGTGACAACAGACAAGATCAGGTCTTGAGAACTAGAAGCATCAGCGAAGCCCTTACTAGTCTTTCTCAAAATGGCGAGATAGATCATAATCTTGGCAGAAAGATTTCTTGGCTCCTTTTTGAGTGTCTGGAATGCACCATCATCCTTGTTACCAAGAGTAAGGTTCGAAACAGACATATCAGCACCAACATCAATTCCAAGACGATGTAAACTCTCAACACTTCTGAACAATGCATCAATCTTCAATACAAGTCTTGCAGTGGCACCCAAGCCTTTGCACTGGTCATGTGCAGTGGCAAATAATAGCATGTCTGAGATGCAAGTAGCTGTATCTTCCTCAAACTTGAACAATGTTGTCCAGATATCGGCTATTTTTTCTGATGCCTTGGCTTCCATGGATAACAACTCGCTTGGAGTTGGGTTGATGTCAGGAAGTGAAGCCAAGTTGGCCTCGGTAGGCTCGACTCTTGGGAATGATGGAAGACCAATCGTATTTGGAGAAATAGCCACGTTCCAACATTTGTGAATCATGTAACACTCCACGTGCCATTTCTGGTTTCTTCCTCCTCGGAAGATCTCAACATACTGCTTCAAAATAGCAAATTCACAGCCTTCGCAACGTTCAATGAAAAACTTGGAGAAATGGTAGTGGCAGTAAATGTTGTTCTCATGGTTAAAGAAGTCCTCATCCGAATCAAATTTCTTTGAGCAAACTTTACAGCAGAAGTGCTCAGCATCATACTTTCTTCCAAAGACGGTGTAATGTGTGCCTTTCAAGAAATTGTCACATACACAACAAACCAACCCACGTCTTTTGTAGAAATGCTCTTCACAAAGTGGAATCTTCTTACCATCTTCAGTTTCGTAAGGGAAGTATTTTGAAAGAATTGGGGTTCCACAGTCTGCACATCTGAAGCACTGTGTGTGGTATCTCTTGTCCAATGCCTTGACTGATTTTGTAGTGATCGGCTTGCGGCATGTAGCACATGTGGATGAAGATGAGTGCGACTTGGAAGAATCAGATGTATGTGGAGTAGAAGTGTTATGAACAGTAGTTGATACACTTGTGTTTCGTGTGGATGCACCTGTTCCGCCACCAGATATCTGGCGAGCAGTCGAGTAGCTTCGTTGTGAAGCATCTGATGCCTGATGTTGATGTCTGAATGAGTTTCCATGGTCCGGTGGTTGTGGACGGGCTGGATCTTCTGGTGTTGGCGGTATGTATAGAAGATATGGATTGGAGGACTTCCTTGACCTTGTTCTTGCGTCTCCTGCTGGTGGTGGAGTTTTTGGTACTTTCTGTAAAGGATGAGTCGGCCCACTATTCTGACCTCGTAGTTGTTGGGTATTCTTGAGTGGGCTCTCAGAATATTGCATATTCGGATCACCAGGATGCCTTGGGGGAGAACGCATTGTGAAAGATCCCGGTATGTTCATGGTGTTTCCTCCCGTTGCTGACGTGGGATCTTGCCATCTCGACGTCATTGTCGGTGGATCAAAAAAAGTGAATGTGTCGATGCGGGTGAAAGCGATGGTACGACCGTTGTTGTGCAGATCACTTGCAATAAATGTGCTCTGTCTGTGTAACTGTTGTTCTTGTACTTAACTATTGCCCTTCAAGGGTGGAATATCGTCAGATCAGTTGTAAACTGGTTGTTGGGTAGAAGTGGTAAGATCAGATCGACGATGGGAGAAGTAAAAGAGATACGTCGGCAAGCGAGTGAGAGAAAAGGAATGGACAGCCCCTGTCTGGGACGGTAGTAAGCGTAGACAGTGCTATTGAACGTGTTGAGAACGTTGAAGAGGCTTCTCCGTTGTCACGGTTGCTGGATCGCTGGTGGCCAGTCAGACACGAGTATGTGATCTCGACGACGGCTGGTGTTTTAGCGAGCGAACGGGATAGGGAGAACGCAGCGGTACAAGCAGGGAGTATCTCGGTGGAGTGCTGTCTCGAATTCGAGTGCTTGGTGAATAGGCGCCAGGCCGTTTGCAACTGTGTAGGTGTGCTGTACCGCCAGACCCTCTTGTAATGATGTGTTTTGGCCTTCCGCAAAAATAAAGTTGACCGAAAAGAAAACCTGGTGTTGGGGTTTTCGCGGCAAAAATATGTGGTTGTTACCGTGGCTACCATTGGGAAACGCGTGCAGCGTGTAAACAAACGCGCTGCGACGCGTTCTGCGGTGCCTACTTCTTGAAGGGCCGATCTCGCATTCTCTCGCCCGAAAGGGGACACCTGGCTGCCTGGAACAGTGGCAAATTGCCTCAAGGTGTCATTAGGCCCGTCATTGGCCCTCATCGTCATCTCATGGTTGCATCTTACATATCTACTCATCGCGCACGTCTCCACAGGACACTGCCTTGGCCACCACTGTCGTCCCCCGAAACCTTAGCTCTAGCCTCTCTCCCGCGTTCGAAACTTTGCTTGTATCTTGATTCTTAGGTGATTGGGTAATCTGCCATCTGATATCTGCTCATCCTAAAGAGTGGCTCTTTTATCTGGAGGGTGCCAATTGGCAAATCAAGAGCCAGATCCACCAGATGCGCGCGCGTATCCCTGAAATGTGGTCCATATATTGAAGGGGGCACGCCTGTGTGTTCAGGGCACAGGGGTCTTGCTAAGAGATCAGGTGTTTGATGTACAAATTCGGTATCACCGCAAAAGATATTTACTCAAGTTCCTGCTTCCTTGGTGTGATAGGGGGCACCAGCTTAACTTCCACTTCGGCGAGTTATGCTTGTCCTCCGGGGCCCAGATCTAATAGCGTTAAGCGCCGCGTACTTGAGCAATTTCACAAATGCACATCTTACTATCTTCCCGGCAATAAAGCACTTGTTATACTTCAAAATCCCAGATCAAACCTTAACGCCTTATCAAATAGACTTTCCCCGGTTATACGCCTTGCAGCCTTGTTGTATCTCTGCAAACTCTATCACCACAAGTCAGCCAACTCTACAAACCTTATAGAACATGAATGCAATTTGCATGGAAGAAGATCTGGATTGGGACTGTTCTATACACTAAAGACATGACTTTGTGGGTGATCACAAACCACCGGTTGCCATATATGAGTTCATGCGTCTAAATAATCAAAATTCAGGGCGGGCTGCCGTACTTACGATGCAAGTTGAGCCTCCAGTAATCCTCGGACGTTCACGCCTTGAGAACCGCATGTCTCACAGGAAAATATTATGTATTATTAAAGCCGTTATTATGTAGGAAATGGATTTGGCTATGGGGAGATTCTATAAGCGTATTACTAAGAATATTCTGGTGCGTGGGGTACTACACCATCGAGAATGCAGAGCAGGATGATCCCCACCACCAGTCTCCCAATATTGTTCCATTATAGGTAAATCCTGGTTCTAATGGATGCATATAATTTAGAATATGGCTCTATTCCTCCTGATAGAACTCTATAGGTACCAGTGTTCTCATCATATTGGGCATATTGAGGCGGGAACGCGCGCACGTGAGACACGATCACAATGAGCTAGAGCTAACTTTTCAAATATCTCCACAACACTTTAATGAAATCTTTTGATGCTTATTGGGTGTCATATTGGGTTGGCTATAATGATTATGAATGTGGTTTCATGCCCTAGAAGCAAGTAATTTCGAGCAGATAGGCTGTTTAGAGAATGGTTGAACAGCTCATTTTCAAAAACGGACGTGCTCTTTCTGCAAAATGTCCAAATTTCGGCCTAAAATTATATAGGAAACCCCCATATTCCACTAAATTCTTCAAAAGATTTACTTTACAGGAGTTTCAACCAATTCCACAGAAAAAATTGTAGCGTCCTTTAAGGTTTGAGGAGAAGCGCTTCCCAATAGCCTTTAGGTGGTGTGCGGGTGAAAGCTATATAAAGAGCCGTATTCTCCCTTTTTGGAGAAGTTTCGACATAGATTAACATAGCATCCCTCTTATTAAACAATATTACATTGTATCAACCTCTTAAATAGACCAATATTCCCCCAATTACCCTAAAAAGCCTCCAAATGGCTCCAGTATGACTATACCGAAGCCCGCGCTCTCTTCGGAATTGGGGCAGCACAACAAAGACACGAGTAACCATCTCCTTCAACTTTGGATCCTACCACCACACCCACACATATCATTCATACCACACAACAATGTCCGAGGCAACTGCACAAGTCAACTCCACATGCCTGGACCTTCTACTCAACGAGCTTGTACCGCTTGCAGTCAGAACCACCGAACAAACCAAGAAGGATGGCGCTGAACTTGACAAAGTCCTGGCTCAGGTGTCACTAGAAGAGGATGCAGGGGACGTCAAGGCTTTTGAAAGTGAATACTTCGGCTCAGAGGATGTGAATTACAAATTAGAGAACTATGGATACAGCATAGGACTCAGATTGTCCGAGTTGATGATCTATCAGAACTCACAGAACGAGATCCTCAAGAACTTGGAGCTTCTGAATGTCATGAAGTTCATTTGCCGTGATTTATGGAAATTGATGTATGGTAAGCAGATGGACAATCTGCGTACGAATCATAGAGGAACTTTTGTCTTGATTGATAACTCTTTCAAGATGTTTTCAAGGTTTGACTCCCCTATTGATACTGATGACACGATCAACAAGTCCAAGGCATATCTGTGGATTCCAAGTGGAATAATTAGAGGAGTACTAAAGAGTTTTGGTATTGACAGTTTGGTGACTCCAGAAATTACAAAGTTCCCTTCTGTTTCCTTCAATATTCAGACAAAGGTGGGTTGAAAGGAGTGATGATGTATATAAGGCTCAAACTCACGTCATTTAACTACAACAGTTCAGAATTCGTACACAAAAAACTTCATTATCATAACTATTCTCCAATTGTGTCTTTTTCATGAAGCACATTGGAGTTCATAGCGGTAAATCAGAGTTTGAGAACTTGATCGTACCCCTTGTACTGATACACATCAATTCCGTACTTCTCCGCAAACTCCTTTCCAATGAATCTTCCACCAATGAAATGTTGTGTTTTATTTGTATCAATACGGTTTGCAACTGGTTTTGGAGCTGTAAGACTAACAAGAACATCTGGGTCTCTAATACCACCCTCCACGAACCCATTATCCACGTCCCATCCAGATGGGATATCCACAGAGAGAATAGGCACATCTGATGCATTGATCGATTTAATAATGGATGCGAACGGTTCACGGATCGTTCCTGCGTTGAATGAGAAACCAAAGATCGCATCAATGATAAGTTGATAGTTGCTGATACTGTTCAAGTCATCGATGAATTCAATATCTAGATTCTTGAGCTGTGTTTCGAGATTTAGGAATAGTTGTTTGGATGATGGTTTTGGGTAGTATATGGATGGTGTGTATCCCCATAATTTCAAATGACGAGCTGCAACGAGTCCATCTCCTCCTGTTGGCATTGTTAGTGAAACAGAGCAAGTGATTAGGGGCATGCATGAATACGTACCGTTATTTCCTGGGCCCACAACAACAAGAATTTTCTTCTTTGAAGGGAAAGCCTTATATGTAGCTTCTGCAACTGATAATCCTGCCAATTCCATCTATTTCATGTTAGTGAATTGGTCCACCTGGGGTAAGAGGGATGTGACTTACAAGCTGGTCGATGGAGAACCCACCAGTGCTCATGAGCTCCTGGTCAACCTGAGCAGCGAGCTTTGCTGAAAGTGTTTTGAATGACATTGCAATTGAACTGATAAGAGAGATGAGAGACTGTCACCGATGTGGTGTTGTTCACACCTTTTTATAAGTGTTGGTTGTCACGGAACAAAAAAGCTGCGGAGACCCGCGATTGCCTGATCACCCCAGACCATCTCTCAAAAGGTCTGGTTGCTACATCTAAACCCCTTTTGACCGGGTCCATATACTATTGTTATTAACTACAAGATAGAAATATCCGAGAAAGGGGTGTTATTTCATACATTTTCATCTCCCATAATACATAGTGCCTTATACAATCAATTCTGCTCTTGCTTCACGATGGAAGACAAGTCCGTAAGTGTTTCCTCCTTCTTCAAAGAAGCAAACGAGCCACTCTTGAGCATTCTCTCTTTTTTCTTCAACTCAGCAGCTCTCTTCTCCAATGCTGCTGCTCTGAGTGCCAACTCCCTAGCAGCCTTCTCCTCGAGTTCCTGCAGTCTCTGCTGTCTAGAGATGATTCTCTCGTGCTTGAGGACGTAAGGCACAGTTTCAGACATGACTCTGAGTTTGTTTCTAGAAGGATCAGGGGAGAATGGAATCTTTGGTGAGTTCTTAATGGAAGAAATGATCGATTCGTTATCCTCTTTGATGGCCCTGGAAACCTCCTTAAGTGGTGATGAGTCCGTATCTGGTCTGAACGAAGACGTGGATTTAGCAACAGGTGTTCCTGGTAATGACTCTCCAAACTCCTTCTTTAAATCATCATGTGAAGACTCCAGTGTCAATGCTGCCAAGTTTGAAAGGGATGGGTTTCCGGCATCAAATCCTCTCTGTGAATCGGATTCTGTAACGGAGGACAACTTCTCAGATCTGTAGTTCTCATAAAGGAAACTTGTAGTCAAATCCTTGAAATCTTGCAAATGAGAACCAAAGATGACGTTTTTCACTCTAAGGAAGTCAGACTGTGTCTGAATATCAATAACACCCCATGGATAACTTCTTGCGTATTTGAGTTCTCCGTTAATCTCATGCTTCTCCTTAGAACCCATCACTGCAAATGGCTGGATGGCCTTCAATGCTCTGTTCTCTTCAATGACTTCGACATCATCCTCATCTTCATCGAATCCGAATTGGAAAACTGGGACGGAATATTTGGAAATGTCGTAAAGGATGTTCTTCTTGAATGCCTCGAGCTCAATGGTGGTGAAGGAATCAGCCTTACTGATAATAGGCAGCACATTGACATACTTGGACAATTTCTTCATACATTCAACATCCAACTCTCTGAGACCGTGTCCCGTGGCCTCAATGAAGTAAAGACAGAGGTGAACTCTAGTATCTTCGAATCTCGGGTTTCTCTTGATTCTGGTCTCTTCAGCCAGGACATGGTCGAATTGCTGTTCGAGATAGTTGATAATCTCTGTGTAGCACACCTCGTTGTCGAGATTATCACCGAACCCTGGTGTGTCAATGACATTGAGCTGGATCTTGGTGCCGTCTTCATCTGTCATGTCTAATGAGGAAGATGTGATGGTGATTGTAGACTCATTGTACTGGTGATGTGGGTTGAACTCCCTAGAATCAAAGTTATAGTTCGAGTCACCAACAAAGGACAGCACGGATGGTTCCTGGGAAACAGACCCTAGCGGTTGGAAGCGGTGTGGAAGGAGATTTGTGTCAAGAAGGGAGTTGATGAATGTGGTTTTACCAGTGCCAGAAGGACCAGTGACCATGATGGTGTACTTGATACCACGCTTGGCATCGTTCTTGTATCTTAAGAGTCTCGACATATCGCTGTGTGGTCCTCTGCAGTGAGTGTAGTGATGGTGAAGGCTGTGTGTTTCGACTGTGAATTCCTTCACTCGACGCGTCTCTTTTAACGCGCCCCACCGACCGCTCGGAAGGGAAACCCGCACACCAGTCACGTGACCGCCAGGAACCGGTAGGCGCCACAGGTACGCGTCACCTGCTTTGCTCGAGGTGCTCGAGGTGAACCACGCGATGACCTCAGGACTCACGAGAGGACTCATCTGACCGACGCCACGATGTCGAATCCCGGAACGGCGTGACAACCTCCTAAGAGCCTATTGACCACCCGGAAAACGCCTACTGTACCCCACGACATTGGACCCCTGCTGGTCGACATATAAAGACTCAATAGGCCCTCCGCGCCTTTGTTGCATCATACGCCGCTTTGCCACTCGCACCATCACCAGAGACCACGAAAACTCCACATTTCCGTCCCCGGGTCCCAATAAAAGCTCACCAGGACTTTTCTTTGGATCCCGAACTTCTCTCTCCCTCGTGCAGATCACACAATTCCACCACCCCTTCTCCTTGCCTACTCCCTTCGTTTACCCCGGACCCTGTTTATCACCCCACGTCTCGCTCACCTTTTCTTGCCATGACAGACTCGGTACAGCAACAGACACCGGAGGTCGCTGCTGATCTGCCTAAGCAATCATACACTGACAGCAACACTGGCATCAAGATCACTTACAATGCTCCCCAATCACCTGAAGAGCAGGCTCCTCAGGCTGGTGATGTCCAAGACAAGTCTCCAGAGAAGGCACCGCTTAAAAACAAAGAAGACCCATCGCTGCAGTCGATCCCCACGCCTGAGTACTCTGGGAAGGAACGACTACAAGAAGACACAGACACAGTAAAGCCGGAGACGCAAGAGACTCCAGAGCAGACAGATGGCTCACTCAAGAGGCGTGACAGTGAGACACCAGCTCAAGATGACTCCACTCCCAAGCCCAAACGGTCTAGAAAACTCCAAGGTGTTGGTGTGAAGAAACCACTTTACTCACGCTATGAAACACTGTATATCATCAAGGCATACAAGACACTATCGGAGAAGCATCCAAATCTTGTCCTCATTGATATATTTAAGATTGTTGCTCTTCTATTCAACGACGAGGCTGAACGTCAAGGATTTAAGGACAGAACACCGGATCAACTCTATCAAAAGTACAAAAGAATACAGCATGGGCTGAATCATGGAGAAACTGAGTTCCTCAAGTTTTTCAAGAAGAGTAAATACAACCCAAAGGACTGGATCCCGGATTTTGCTGAAGTTGAAGATGATCAAATTTTGCAATACATCAAATTCCCTAGGCTGGAGGAAGCCGTAAATGAAGTCCTTGGATTGACCACTTCGAATTTGAAACCTCCACTTCCAGACCTTTATGACGATGAGGACGGTGAGACTATTGACCCCGAATCAGCTGCTCCTACTGAAGGTGCTGATCCAGAAGAAGAGCTCCTTCAACTTGCAGGCTATGAACAGGGAGGGCCACAGTCACATTCCAGTTCTGCTATTTCTCATTTGAGAGCCAAAATTGCCCATATGGAGGAACAGATAAAGAGCAAAGATGAGATTATTGATATTTTGAAGGAAGGAAATCGGCATAAAGATAGCGAAATCACATTCTTGAAAGGTATGCTGAAGGAAGACCTCTCCTACTTAAGGCTGAAACTTCAAGAGTCTGCTCCTGAGAAGAAATGAGGGATTAGCATGGCTACCAACACCAATGCAAATGATAATATTTAATGCCCTAGATTGTTATGAATGGAAGTGACTGTCAAGTGTTTTTCGGCGTTTGTAGCTCTACTGTGTTGAACAAAACATGTGGGGTACATGGGTGTTTCTTGCAGGTGCTTTGCCTAACGTTGTGGGAGCGCCCACCTGTTTGCAGGATCTGTATTCTTTTAGTTAAATAGCATCAGCCAACAATTACTTGAGAAACTAAGCGTCGTGGGCTTTATAACGATTCTTTTTCCGTATAAGGAGAGTCCCTAGAAAGAGTTTTGTAGGTCTTGGCTAAGGGGATACCTATAGAGCGGACTCGAGTGGTGCTAGAGTGATCTGAGAAGCTCGTGACGAATTGTAGGCTCTCTATCAGTGAACTGGCAACTAAAAAAGAAAAAAGCTGTAGTAGTCCCACGAAACTAGTCATAGACCATATGGTGTGAAGTTCCATGACGTCTTTTCGCCGGCCATCTCGTCTCGATGACTATATAGGGGCAGGGCGAGACCAATCTAATATCTTCTTTCCTTCTAAAGATATAAACCTGTATTTTGGTAAACGGATATTTTATAGACAGGAATTGCGTCTAAGCATGCGCTCTTGACGATATCTTTAACTCAAATTGCCAAAAATTGAAATACTGCCCACATTGTTAGTGCTTTTGTTAAAGTCCTAATTGTGAACACCGATCAATTCAACGGATTTTTGAGTTCAACAATAGTCCGGCATGGTGTAGTGGCTAGCACAGTTCGCTCTCACCGAGCAGACCGGGGTTCGATTCCCCGTACCGGAATTTTCTTTTTTGCTATTTTTTTAATCCCATTATGGAATTGGACTAGAAACGGCCCCATTCGTCGAAATTTCGTCCAAACAGCCCCTTTTGTTGTACTGTTATAAACGTTTTAAAGTCCGAGGACTGATAGTCCATATTCGGTCTGTTTTCGCGCATGAAGCTTCTCGATCAAAAAGACGCGCATCTTGATAGTGTCAACTTCCCCCTTGACAACACCTTTCAAGAGCAAAGGTCCAACGTTGAAGATGACTGAAGCTCTAACAGCGAAGCAATACATTGAGAATGAGAAACTTGTAAACGAAGAGTTCAAGATCTGGAAGAAATCCGTTCCTCTTCTCTATGACACAATTCAGACTTTCGCCCTCCACCTGCCTGTCTCCAGCGTGGTTCCTCTACCTGAGCTCGACTGGTCTGAGGATAAGAACGAAGTTACATGCCAGTTCTTGACGGGAACGATGTCTGGAGATGAGTCGAAGAATAAAGTTGAGTTAACAGGAGTGTCGCTACCTTCCACGCTGACTGTCACTGGAAACACACCTGTGCCAATCCCATCCGGTCCATCTGTCATCCCACGCTTCAACACTCTTCAGACATGGAAACACCCTGAATACGTTGCCAAGCTCAAGTACAACCCAATCACAAAGACCTTTGCCACATTTGCCGGTTCAGGTGCAGTCAACGTGTTTAACTTTGAGTCCGAAGATGCTATCGCTACGTTGAAGCACCACTCAAAGCCAGGAAGTGCACTCGAGTGGGCCCCATCCGAGGAATCACTCATTCTTACAGGATCTGACGAAGGAAAGGTCTGTCTCTGGAACGTTAACAGTCCAAATGAACCAGTTTCCATCTACAACGACTTGCACACGAGTATTGTGAACGACTTCTCATGGAACATTGGTGTTCCTACTATGTTTGCCTCTGTTTCTGATGATATTACAGTGAAGTTCACAGATACAAGAACTGAGAAGAAAGAGCCGATGCTTACTTTGAGTCAAGTCCACAGTGATTCTATCAACGCGATTGAGTTCAACCCAAAGCTTCACAATATCTTTGTTACTGGTTCTGCTGATAACTTGATTCACGTATGGGACTTGAGAAACCCAGGCGAGCCACTGAGAACCCTTTATGGACACAACGGCGCCGTTAACGAGCTTAAATTCAACCCACAGGAGCCAAATGTCCTCGCTTCCTCTTCCAGTGATAGAAGAATTCACGTTTGGGATTTGAAGAACATTGGTCAGGAGTTTGACGTTGACGACTACATCAAAAATGATAAGGATGATCCATGTCTTAAGTTCACTCACGGTGGACATACTGGTAAGATCACTTCCTTCAACTGGGTTCCTGGATTCTACAACACCATCATTTCCACTGGAGAGGATGCCCTCGTTGAGGTTTGGAAACCACACTATTCTGAGGAGGAGGAAGAAGAGGAGGAGGAGGAGGAAGAAGAAAACGAGGATAAGATGGATGAGGACAAACCTGAAGAGAAGGAAGAGTAAAATATATTATATGACTTTATCTGTACTATAAAAGCTTTGTTGTACTGTATTGACATCTGTAGTTTTGTAATTCCTCTGATCAAACATCGAATTGGTGTATCCGAGTGTCTACGAGAGCATGGTTCCCATAACCAAAATATTGTTAATGCCATTAAAAAACTAGTGTACACGTATAAATGAACTTTTCCATGCTGTAAAATCGTCTCATAACTCAGAATTTCTTGCGAGCTTTCATCTTCTGCTTTGGCTTTCCAATTCTGTTTCCCTTGGCCACGTTCACTCTCTCCTTTCTTGGCTTAGCCAACTCATCATCTTCATCATCTTCCTGAGCTGCCTTGGCACCTCTCTTGAATTTGAACTTGTTCTTCTGACCCTTGACTGGACCAGACTTGACAGCATCGACATAAGCGTTGATACTTGAGGTGATGGACTTCAATGGATCCTCATCATCCTCATCATTCTTATCACCAAAGTACAACTTACCATTCTTCTCGAACTGGGAAGAATCAATCTTCTTACCCTTCTTATTTGTTGGCTTGGAAGAAGAGATATGTGAGAGAGCCTGACGATCAAGCAAATCAAGTGGCTCATCCTTGGACTCCAAGATGAACTGTGCAGTCTTCTTCTTTCCCTTCTTTGGTTCGTCATCATCAGCTTCCTCCTCCTCATCAGATTCAGAGTCGTACAACACATCATCATAAGCATTTCCGTATTTGCTCTTAGTCTTAGTTGTCTCCTCCTCACCAGTCTCAGCAGCTCTTCTCTTGGCTCTTGCCTTTGTCTTTCTGATGTTGGTCAAAAGCTTCTTATCCTCCTCTGGGAAGTTCTCCTCGATAACGTCGAAACCGAATCTTCTGATAAGTCTCTCAATGATATGTTTAATCTTAGACTTGAAATGACCAGTGTGTTCATGGGACCAACGCATCAAGTGCTGGAGCAAGTCCTTCAGTTCAGGCTTGACCATCTCCTCTGGAAGAGAAACTGTTGCAACCTTCACGAATCCAATAGTGGATCTAACAATCTCCTTCGAGTTGGAAGTCAAGAACAAGTTAACAGTAGAAGTCAACTCAACGAGCAACTGAGTGTCCAAAGACTCTCTGAACTCGTAAACAATGCAAGAAATAGCAGTAATGGTGGCACTAACCATGTGTTGGTTACCACCAGCAAGACCAGCACTAACCATGGTGAAGTACTCAGTCAAAGAAGCCTCGGAATCTGGAGTCTCAGCATCAAAGCCTGGAATCAAAGAGTTTCTAATCACACCACCCTTCTGCATAACCTTACCCATCTCGATCAACACGGCGAAGGCCTGTTGTCTGGACTTCTCGTTGTTGTCCTTCGTGGCGAGGATGATCTCAGACATGATGGCTGGGACGAAATGCAAGTGATCAGATGGGAGAATCTGCAAAATGGTGCTGATGGCGGAGAGTCTGGCTGCTCTTGCTGACAAGTTGACAGATTCAGTGGATTGAATGAGAACGTTCTCAATCTCAGAAGCAAAGTTGGTCAAAGCAACTGTACCAGTTGGTGTCTCAATCAACTTGGAGATAATTCTGTATGCTCTCTTCTGCAACAATGGATCTTCTGAAGAAACGGTCTGTGTGAAAATGGCAAAGAGAGCGTTGTAGGAAGACTCTGGGACGTACTTGGCCATAGCGACGACCAAATCCATCATTGTAGCACTGAGTTTAGCAACACCCTTCTGCTGTGGTGTAGTCTGCTTAGCCTCATCATCAAATGCATTCTTCAAGAGAACGGAAACCTTGTTGAAAGTGTTTTGCAAATCCTCTGGCTTGGAAATACTCAAGTAAGAGTCAATTGTCTCAAGGACAAATCCTCTAGAGTCTGGAACAGTCTGGGAGAAGACGTTGAACAAGACAGCGAGCAAGTTAGAAGCCTTTGTGGAAAGGTACTCAACGTTGGACTCAGCTTGTTTGATAGAGAGCTCCTGGGACAAGAGTCTGTCGTCAGCAACGGCACCACTGGCAAAAGTAGTGTTACTCTCAACGAGCAATCTCAAAGCGTGACAGATGTTGACTCTCAACTCTGGGTTGGAGTACAAGAGAGAAGCCAACTGTTGGGCGAAATCGTCAGTGAAGGCAGTCTGCAAATCAGATGGTAAATCAGCAAAGTGTGGCAAAAGAGACCAAGTTTGGTCAATAATAGTCTGGAAGATCTTACCATGAACAGTGTTCTTCTGACCTTCAACGCTCTTCTCAAATTGCTGGATGAGTGGAATGAATTCTTCAACAAAGTATCCCAATCTGGCAAAACGGACGTTGTCTCTAAGCAATGGCAACATCCAAGCTCTACCAGTCTTCTTTGGATCAAGCAAGTTTAATGGCAAAACACCAATAACGGTCTCTGGACCCAACTCGGTAATAGCCGAGGCAATAACGGATTCAGCCTCGGCCTTGAACTCAAAGTCCTCGTTAGTTCTCCATTCACCAACAATCTCCAATGGCTTGAGGAAGTCTGGGTTGGCTCTTGATCTGAGCTTGGAAATGGCAGCAGCGATGACTTCGAGGATGTCTTTTGTAGCCTGACCGTACTTGACGTTGAGCAATTCAGTCAAGATATCAGCAATCTCAGTGATGACCTCGTCAAACTCCTCGTAGATCTCTGGAGTGACATCATCGTTGTTTGGAAGCAAGAGGAAGTGGTCTGGGATGGCCTCGGTGAGGATAGAGATAAAGCACTGAGCAGTCGAGACGTAAATGTCAGAAACTTCAGAAGAGAAGAATGGCAAGAGGATTTTGAAAACATCTGGAATCTTCTTGACAGCAGCAAGTGGCTCAACCTTAGCGTAAGATGTGACGCCCTTAGCAACAACGGCAATCCAAGGAGCAGCCAAGTGTGTGTCGTTAAGAGATGGCTTCAAATCAAAGATAATGTTGAGCACCTTGACAAATTTGTCATTGTCAATCTCATCGGTCATGGAGTTGAAAAGACCTTCAAATCCATTGAATGCAGCAGAGACCAAGTACTGATCGTTAGTCTTGGAAACCTCAAGGAGCAAATCACAGAGCTGCTCAATCTTAGAAGCAGGCCATGTGTTTGCTGATGTGATTGAGCTGATGAGCTGAAGGGAGTGGATCAACTGAGCGGTGTGTTCATTGTTGGTCTTCTGGTTTGTCTTGGTGTTCAAAAGATCGACAATAGACTTGATGGCAAAGTCAGCAGCCATAGGACTGGCAACGTGTTCAGCAGCTGGACCTGGTGGTGGGTTGGCAAGAATCTTATGAATGGCTTCCTGTGCTCTCTTACGCACTTTTGGTCTTGGATCAAGGGAGTACTCAAGGAGACCACCAAGACCTCTTCTTGGGTTGATGCTGAGAGATGTGTTGTTCCAGGAGTTGATGTCCTGTGCAATGAGAAGGGTCTCAAGGGCACCAATTGCTGATCTGATCAATGGAGCATCTGCTTCAGAATTTGTGATTGCTGGTGCGAGTTTTGTAAGAATCTCAGGGAACTTGGACTTGAGAAGCGGTTTTGGGATATACGGTAGCACAAGGTCCAAAAGATATGAAGCTGAGATAGCAAGTGTATGATCTGTGATTTCATCTGAGTCAGCATCGATAGCCTGCTCGATCAAGGCGAGGAAAGAGACAAAGTAGGCAACAGGAGACTTGGTATTGTTCTGTGCAGAGATGTTCTCCTCCACAGCAGAGAGAACGAGAGCGAGATGTTTCTGGTTCTCAAGTTTTGAGTTGATCTGCTGGCGGATCTTCTGGAGCTTATACTCGAACTCGAGCAAGTCAATCTCCTTGTCTGTCTCCATCGTTGTTTGCCGCCCGTTAGAATTGTAGAGAGTTGATGATTCTGCCTACAGAAATTTTTTTGAGCTCATCGCCTGCAGGTCGGAACTCGGCGTATTCTCAATTCCGAGGGTGGAAATTTTCGCGAAGACGATCACATCGACAAAGTTCTTCCAAACTCACAATGGCGTCTCTCTCTGTAGTTCTTATTCCAGTACACCACACACAAATATGACAAAGGGACTCGTTAGAATAAGACTTGCAAGATTCGGTAGAGTTAACCAACCCGTCTACAACATCGTTGTCACTAAGAGCAAACTCGGTCGTGACCAGAAGCCAATTGAAGTGCTGGGAACTTATAACCCAATTGCCCCACCACAGAAGCCATGGGAGACAAAGCAGAAGCCTGAGAAGCATATTGAGTTGGATTTCGACAGAACGAAATACTGGTTGTCAGTTGGTGCGCAGCCTACTGAGTCTGTGACGAAGTTGTTGAAGAAGGCTGAGCTTTGGTATTAGAGAGATGAAAGGATGGAGACACGATGGGTATATGGACCTCCAGGTGAGAGGTTCTCATGAGACACATGTATGCTACAATATTTGTAAATAGTTTTTTGATTGAATTTTCATTTTGGCATTTTTTGGGAATTATGAAGAATTGGGAGTTGAGACTCCCTGGGTTGACTGTAGTAGCTAGACAGAGACATCTACAAACGACCGGATCAAATTATAAACTGTTCGTTCATGTCATTAAAATTAATCGAACGTAAGAAGTCGTTATATATAACAAGCAACGATAATCATTATTGTTTAAGGGGGGCACGGTCGTCATTCATCATTCATCAAGCTTCATACTGCGCCGGTAGAGGTTCCATCAGCAGTCTCATCGAGGTCCTCCTTGTGTGTCATCTGTTCATCTTTTGGAATTCTCTTATTGGAGAAGCAACAGCATAACACGAAGCAGACACAAGCAAGTGCAGTCATGGTATAGAACACATTCCTGATACTTCCCATGACCAAGCTGTACACCGTAGTCTGCACATCAGAGTCAAACGACTTGATGATACTTGGTTGAGAAACAATCTGATCAATAGTATCACTCGTCAATCCCTCTAATGAATCCGGATCGTTCTTGTACTGTGCTGAGAATTTGTTTCTTAGTGATGAGAGAAAGATGGTCTGGCATAAGTTTGCACCAATAGCACCACCCATTGATCTCGTCAAGTTGATCAATGTGGTAACCATTATTGTACTTCCTTCCTCCTTTGGAGCATCAAGTTGTGCAGACATGAGGATAGTTTGAAGGAGGAAACTAACTGCGAATCCTGGAAGGATCAAGAGGCCAATTTGTCTTGAAGAAGATGAGTGTTCATCAAGGAGACAGAGAATACCGCATCCGACTGAATACATGATTCCTCCCAAGACAGCCCACACTTTAACTTGGCGAGTTGTCTGTAGTAATATTGTGACAAGGATGGAGCTGACCATTGCCCCAATGATCATAGGAAGGAGGTGTAATCCTGTATGCAGGGCATCATCACCGTGAATGATCTGGAAGTAATCGGAGAACATCATATCAAGACCGATGAGAATCAAGAAGCAGAGAAGCGTACAGATCATGGTGATGTCCACTGTGATGATTCTGATCATCTTTCTGGGGATGATTGGATGCACAGCAAACTTTTCATTCCAGTATCCAAATGCAAAGAGCAAGAGGCCAGAAAGGATAAACATGGAAATGACAGCTCCTGATCTCCAAGGGAATTCGTTGCCGCCAAAGGCCAATGCAAGGAGGAATAATGTGAAGGATGCAGTTTGGAGGAATGTTCCGATGTAGTCGACACTCTTGAGCTTATCCGCCCAAGAGAATTTTGGTAATGGTGGATGGAAGAAGACGAGTAGGAGAATCACACAGAATCCACCACATGGTAAGTTCAAGTAGAAAGCCCATCTCCAAGTGACGTTAGTAGTGAATCCACCACCAATTAAGGGCCCAACGATGGATGAAACACCAAAGGATATGGAAAGGAGGTTGAATACTTGTGATCTTTGATTGATTGGAACAATTTCAGACCCAACAACAAAGACCAAAGTCTGAACACCACCAGCGCCAATTCCACTGATGACTCTTCCACCAATCAGGGTGTCCATATTCGGCGAAAGAGCACACATCAGGGAACCACCTTCAAAGAAGGCAATGGCAACAAGTAAAGTCCACTTACGACCAAACACGATAGATAGACGGCCCCAAGCGGCAGAAACAACAGAGATTGCCAGCATATATGCCGACATGATCCATCCGATCCGGGAGAAGTCATTGAAGTCATTTCCGATGGTGTTGTAGAGAGTCACGACGATGGTTTGATCAAGGCCGATGAGGAATAGGATGATGAACAAGGAGACAAAGCACATGTAGAGCGGGATACCCGTTAAGTAGTGATCAAACACCGTTGTTCCGTCTCCTGCATTGGACTCCACGAACTTTGATTGAGCGGTGGGGTCCTCTGGTATGTTAAGTAGGTTGTTGTCTTCGGAGGTCATTGTAAGCGTAGGGAACGCAAGACGCGCTGTTCTTGTTTCTCTGAAACTCTGGAAGGAAACGCAGGGTTCATCAGGAGGGATGCCCGGTAATTCTTATACTCGTGCCAGCTTGACTGTACATCATGGAGATCGTTCTATCAACAACGGCTGGAAGACCCTGGATTTCGGTTGATTCGCTGTTAACGACGCCAAGTCCCGGGGTAGAACACGCTTTTGGAAGTGGTCACCGGTGCACGGAGAAGTGGCAGCAGCATCGGAAGCGCTCTTAATATTAAACACCTGCCAATTGGTAGGAAATGTCGCTTTGTCTCTCTATTTGTTGTTCTTTGTATGTACACAAATAGAACAGACACTTGTACCAATCCCCAATTCCCCTGCCCAAGGTAGAGTGGGCTCCCCCCGGGAGAAAGGGGACACTGGGCGGGATGCGTGTCCCTACCGCTTGCCTCAATTCCACACACACGCGCTTAAACCACAAACTTCTCCAAGAAAGCCTCCATCCACCGGAACTTCACCTTTCCACTCCCTTGGCCTGTCTGAGAGCTCCTTACTGGGAACACACACACAGCATTAACAGAGCAACTTTGATCAGCCTTTTCTGCACACTATCTGCCCTTCCCTTATCATCACCGGAGCCCAACCTCCGCCCTGAGAAGCAAACAGCACACCCACATCGCACAAGTCTCCAACGGGAGCACAAATAGCCCACCATTCACTTCAACTACGAAGAACAGTCACAGAACCGTGTGGCTGACAACATGTCCTCCCGCACACGTAAAATCTCCGTATGTGGTGCCCGTGGTGTTGGCAAGTCCACCCTCGTTGTGCAGTACGTTGACAACTACTTTGTCGAGAGCTACTATCCAACCATCCAGAACCAATTCAACAAGTCTGTCAAGTTCCGCGATCAGACATACGAGGTTGAGATTATGGACACTGCAGGCCAGGATGAGTTCACCATCATGACCGACTCGACAATAGTGCATGGATACTTGCTCGTCTACGCCATCAACTCGCGGTCATCATTCGACCTCTTACCAGCCATCAGGGACAAGATTCTAGACTCAACAGGAACAGACAAGGTTCCTATGATCCTTGTGGGAAACAAAGTTGATCTCGAACGTAAGGTTGGCAAGGAGGAAGGAGCAAAGCTAGCGAAGGAGTTTGGAAATATCCCATTCATAGAGGTTTCAGCCAAGCTCAGTCAGGGCGAACAGGACATTGGTAAGATCTTCCTTGCTCTCCTGGAACAGATTGAAGGAGAGAAGATTGACCCTGCGAACGAGAAGTGTGTGATTATGTGAAACGTGGAGTTTATGCGATATACAAATTCTTTTTCTTTCTTTCCCCTTTGACTTGTCCTTGTAGATGATCTGCGATGATAGTAGAGGTCGGGTTTTGTTTGCCCCACCGTCCGCGAGGGAAATCATCGAAAGAAAAAGGCCGACGCGTATAAACAACCTTCCCGCCGAACACTCACCCGGCTCTCGACTCCACAGAATATGAGTACAGAGGAGGCCACACCAGAGATATCACCAGTGGATCAGCCAAAGACCGCTAATGCAACGCCGACACCCACAACACAGCCGAAGAAGCAGGTTGCTAGGCGCCAGACTAAGAAGGCCGCAGTAGGGTCCTCAAAGTCAGCAACGCCCTCTGCGCTCTCAAGAAGGCAGAATTCCAAGAAGTTGGCCGAAGATGTTAGACTTGTTCATCCCAAATATCCAAAGTTGCCACCTCGCTCTACAAAGAAGGTGGATGATAATGGGGAAGATGTGTTTTGTATCTGTCGAAAGACCGATAACGGAGACCTGATGGTTGGTTGTGAAGGATGTGATGATTGGTATCATTTCAAATGTCTGAAACTTGATATTAAGTATGAAAAGTTGATTTCGAATTTCTACTGTCCATATTGTGAGCTTGAAGAGAAGGGTAAAACGTTATGGAAGAGAAAGTGCAGATTAGATGAGTGTTTCTTGCCCATCTCTGGAAATGACTCAAAGTATTGTTCAAAGAAGCATGGCGTCAAGTATATGGAGAGAACTATTGCTAAACTTGATATGAGAAATCTTCAAGTGGACTCGGGAAATACGAGAAACGAGAAAGAGCTGTCCAAGGCGGCGATTGCACAGATATTAAACCATACTGGATCTTTTGAAAATTTGAAGAAGTTGGGAAAGACTCTACCTGAAGCTCCAATTGATTACCAGTCCGATGGAAGAATTAAACAGATTGATGAAGAGGTTGCTGCATTACTGCAAAAACGTGATCTGGAAGTATTGAAGAAGAAGTTACTCATCCAGACTCGTGATAATTTAAAGAGATTGACAGAGGAGTTAACTAGTGCTATGGATACAGGCACATCGAAGAAGAAGCCTAAGAAAGTTGAAGTATGTGGATTTGATTCAATCTTTACTAAAGAAGCTGAATTTTTCAACGGGTTTGAAGAGAACAAACTCGCAACCACCGACGTTACTGCATTGAAGGAGATGTTCATCAAGATGAATTCTGATGATGAGATGGATGAATCAGACAAGATTACGCCACCTATCTGCCTACTCGAGAAGAAGAAGTGTCTGAAGCACAATGGATGGCAGGCTATGGTGAGTGATGCGATTGATATCAGCATTATGGAAATTGATGATAGCATTTCAAAGTCCCGCACAAAAAAGGACCGCATCGTTCACGTATTGAAGGTGGACTACTTTGAGAGAGAAGGACACGAAAATCTAATGACTAATGGTAAGACCGAATAGGTCTCTTTTGTTCCATACATTTTGCATCTGAATGACGTTTATCTAAACTAAAACCATGTAGAAGAGAGAAAAAATCACTGCCAAAATCAAACGTGTAAATTACAAACACCCGAACACCACGATTTTTCGACGATGTCTCGGACGTGTCTGCCGGGCGACGCTGAAAAAAGGCGCCCGGGTTAACGCATCGAAGGAAAGAGGTGTCATCGAGTTGGAGTTCTCATATAACCACTTTCACGTCTTTTTTTGTCATTTCCTCAAGTTTTTGTCATAATGAGGCGTGGAAATCAACTCCAAGTTCTTGCAAAGAGACAGATCTCTCTTGCCCTCTCCGCAAACCATCCGGCTGAGGCATCCATCACCCCAGTCGAGGCATCACACGCTGAACACACACAAGCAAACCAGACTGTGACGGTCTCTCAGTTTTTGGAACTGGCATATAAGCCATATCAGATACAACAACGACAATACCAGACACCCAGTGTGTCCGTGCCGTTGAGTGAGCACCAATCTCAACTTGGCCAAAGAGTCCGTTCTGCCCTATCCTCACAGAGTTTTAAAGAATTGAATGGAGTTGTTTCAAGAATCCGCCAGACTAGGAGATGGGATTTTATTATTGAGGGTCTTACACGTCCTGAAGTTTCCTTGTTGATCAAGAGGCTTGTTAAGGGTCAGTTGAATGAGTTGAGTCTTGTAACTAGTGTCAAGACTCTTATTGATCGTGATACTTCCAAGACTGCTTTCAAATCCGTGAAGGATAACAACAGTGTTATCGAACATTTGTTCTGGAAGTTAAAAGGTACGAACGGGTTTGAATTCACAGCCTCTGATTATGAGAACTTTTTGTTGAGTGCCACCCAGAACTACAACTACAGATTCGCCTCGAGATTGATCCAGGTGATTGAACAAAGAAAAGGATGTGATTCTGTGTTGTTCCATAACCTCAAGTTTAGAGTCATGGCAGATACTGATCCTGCTAATTGGAAAGTCAAGAAGCGTATCTTGTCTCCAGCAGCATACCGTGGTTCTTTGAAGAACACCATTGCATTCTCCACACTCCTCCTTGAGGTTCCAAAGATTTCCAAGTTTTACTCTCCAGATCTTGGTACACATAGAGAAATCATCTGTGGATTTGGAAAAGCTGGAAATCTGACACAGGTGAGAACACATATTGAACAAATCTGGGGTATCACTTCCTTAGGAGAAGCTCCAACTGATCTTGTTGAAGAGACATCTGCCTTATACCCTGACATCAGCCTCCTTGAAGCAATCATCAGTGTTTTCGGTTATAACAACGCCACAGCTGAGGCTTTGACTTACATCCAGGAGTTTGCCACACACTACAACATCAATATTCAAGAACATCCAAACATCTGGAGAACACTCACCAAGATGATCGAGCTTGAACATGCCGGTGACGCAGCCACAATTGCAAATGAGTTTGAGAAGCTGTGGAGTTTTGCTTTGAATATGGACTGTAAACTCTCACCAGCCATGTTCTACAAGAGATTTGAAATCCTTACCGCCGTGGATAATCATCATCTGCTCACTAGAGACTTGGACTTCTTATGGGATAAGGCTCAGGAAGTCAGTTCACCAATTCAGAGATTGAGAATCAAGAACCTCTTGACTAAGTATTTGAAGGGTATTGCTGTTCCTCTGTATTCCAACTTGGAAGCTTCTAAGGCCCAGAAGAGAACTGTCAGTTATATGAAGAGATATGCTCTTGATAACGCACACTACGCTGAGCTTCTTCAATCAAGAGTCGAGATCGTTAAGGCTGTGAAGAAGAACAAGGATAGCTTTGAAGCTCTTCAGAGAAAGTACGATGAAGAGGATGATGAAAGCGCCTTGTGGTAAAAAGAAGGTCGGATTTGGACTGGTAATGAGAACAGGATATAACAAAATTAGCATAAACGTGTCAAGCACAGGCTTTATGGTCGGAGCTCCGAATGGTGAAAACCACGTACTAAGCGAATAGCCATACAAAATAACTGGCCAAAATTTTCCAAGGTCTCGGACGAAGCTTTTTGGATCCTTGAGATCTCAGAATGGATAAAGCGTGGGGTTAGGGGAGAACAGGCGCACATGAGTCTTTGAATCAATGTCACATAGGGGCATCTTGGCATGCTCTATTCCAAGGTGGTAGTCTGATAACATCACCTCTATTGGTTATAAGTATTTTAGACAAAATATGAATTACACAAATCAACAAATATCGGCCTGGGTACGCTAGATATGACTTTGTGATCATCACCAATCGATTCTTCGCCCAAAGCTACCCCAGATTCGATCTTCTCCTGTATGGGTCGCAACCAAGATATAAAACATAAATTACAGTTTTATGTTTTCCATTCCCAACTCCAAGGGGTTACACATGAAATTTTCCGGAAAATGATCAAAATCTGACTTCCACAGCCAAAATTGGCAACTCCCATACACAAAGTCGGATAGTGTGGCACCTACCTAATTGGTATGGCCACTCAACTGATCTATGATGAGGAACCCACTTTTAGTTATTGTGAGACTTTTGCATCCATTAAAGCTATTATAAGGGCTAAAATTATGTAGTTTCAATTAGTGATTCAACATTCGTGAGATATTCATCATGGAGTCTTGTCTTCCTTCCGTCATTCACCCTGTTGTAGAAGTGGTTTGGATAAGTTGTTGGCCTCTGTAAGATTGAAACATGTCAAACGCATGTAACAATCCATCAAAGATAAGTTCTGAAAAGCTCTTGGAAAAGTAATAGTATAATTCTATTAGATCTTTGAGGGGATAGAAGTATTTTGGTACTATCATTGATGTGAACCAAAGAAGGGGTGAGATGATGTACGCAAGGATAGGATAAGCCAACATACAGAGCGGTAAAAGTACTGATATACTGATGATGGCATAACTTGTAGATAAAGCAGTTCTCAATTCTTGATAGAGTTTCTGTGACTTGTCAACAGGTTTGGGACCGAAGATGAACCGGAAGATGTTGAACTCATCTTCCTTTATGCGCAGTGCCTTCCCTTTCCCCACAATATACGCGTCTTGAAGAACAAATCGCGTCCATTCATCATGTGGAAATTCTTGTGGGAGGTCTCTGGACTTCCCAAGTATCTTAGAAAGACGCATTTTGTTGCTGACTGTGATGTCGGTTATGTGTGTGGATCCCGAGAGGAGGTTTAGAAATAATTCAGGGGGTCCACTGAGACCAGTTACAGCGCGCACTAAGTCGATCTATCATTGCAATTCTTATTCGTCTATATTTTATACATTAGAAAGTGCTCTCAACAACCTTCCATTCGTTTCCAGCAACCTGGACGGTCTCGCCCTCCTTGTCCTCACCGCGTGGGATCTTCTCAACCTCCTCACCGGATTGGAACACAGCGGTCCAGCCTTCAGCACCCTTAAACCAACGGGCACATGACACCTTGTTTGTAGCATGGTTAAGAATAGCACCTTGGGCGAAGTTTCCAATTCTAACAGACTTTCCCAAGTACTCCTTGGTCTCCAAGTGGTATGCAATAGTTGGGGCGCCGGCTGCAACCTCAGTCTTATCTTGAACGTAACCAGCTGGTGTGCTAGCAATTGGGTCAATGGTTCTCCAGATCTCTTCGTAGTCTTGCATTTCGCCAGTGTTCCAGTTCTCCATTGTACCCTTCTCAGATCTGTCACCGTTCTCCAACTCGCTGAAGTCGCCGACATCGTAGGCCTCGCCACAGTTGAGCTTCAAGTGAGAGTTGATGTCATGTCTGAACTCAACCTTACCTGTACCTTCAATCGGGTGCTCAACACCAGTGATGATCCAGTCGATGTTTTCATCAGTTCCCTTTCCATCTGCTGGCAATGGTGTCTTGATACGGATGTCAACGAAGTGAAGCCCCTTGGTGGTCAAGACGAGGGTGTTGGTGTATTCGAATGGTGGCTCCGGGATCCACTGGAGTGTGATTCTTGTAGATGCGCAGGACATTGTCTAAAAATTGATGTTTAGAGTTTAGAGATCAAAAATAAGGTGTTCAGTCCGGTAATTCAGGGTGGATGTGTCTGCTTAAGTACTCCACAGATAGCTCTGGGGAAAGTGTTGTGCGGAGGTCTTGATGCGGAAGTCGATTCCCGCGAATGTACGTCAACTCATAACCTTTCCGCTTGCGGCCGAGATTCCGCTACCTCTATGTTCTCTCATTTCACTCAGCGTTGTCCTTGGTCATTACAATTGTCGTAGAGATATTAATTAGTCGTCAATAGCATTATAAATTAAGTTGTGTCATGGGTCATCTATCTCAAACAATCAGATGAGCTCATACTTTCTTGCCACTAGGTAAGTTCCCGTCACCATCAGGCCAAAAGGCATCACCACTGCAGCTGTTGCGGCACCGAAAAACGCCACTCCACTCATAACAATGGTCCAGACAGGGGCTGTCAATATCAAAGTAACGGTTATAACGATGATGAGAGACACGAGGAAGGCAACTGATCTGACTCTCTTCTCCAGTTGTCCCCTAGCCACGGCATCATAGCGAATGACAAGAAATGCTCCTGTAAAAAGTGAAATGGAGAGTACAGCCGGTAATGTTATAAGCATCAATGGATACCAAAGGATGAAGTTATAGAGGATGGTTTTCCAGGTTGGGCTACCTTTAGACGTCTCGGCAAGGGGTAAAGGGGGAGAGGAGCCTTGAGAACCCGCTAGAGGTTGTTCTAGTTCTTGCTGTGGCTCCAAAACATGATCAATTGCCTCATCCATGTTGATTGAAATGGAGTTCTTATTGACACCAGTGTAGTAAAGGTAATCGAACACGTATATCTAGTCACAAGACAAGAAAGGTGAAGAATAAGCGAGAGGTCTCCGGATAAGTGGCCCTACCGCTAACACGCGAAAACCTGGAGGAGATCGGTATGTTTCTGCTTATCGACAAGCGGCAAACCCTCTCGCACTATCTCACGCTTCCGGTCTTCTATCACTTTATCCAGGAGAGCATCACTCTCTCCTTGGCACCCATAGTAAAGATATCCAACGCATGCTTATGAAAGACGCTGATTCAAATGCACACTATGAGTCGCTGAGTCATTACGGCTCTCCAGAAACGACGTCGGACAGCTCACTTGCCTCCGAACGCGTTTTACTCCAGCTCGGGCCTCTAACATTGACTCTCACACAGTTAAGGTACACAACATTCTTACTTCTTGGTATTGCTGTACTATGGCCGTGGAACTGTTTCCTTTCTGCTTCCGGATACTTCATCTCCAAGTTCGGCGCGGACACGTCGTTAGGAAAGAACTATTCATCCACGATGATGACTGCATCAACATTGACCAGTTTAACGTTCAACTCCATTCTTTCCCAAAGACAGAACGCCAGCTACTCGAAAAGAATCGTCAAGGGTAACGCAATGAACGTTTTCAACTTCTTGGTCCTATCACTCATTGAACTTGTGGACCCAGGCCTACACAGTGTCGGATACTTCTGGGTAATCATGGTCCTTGTTGTCCTGAGTTCTCTTGGTACAGCACTCCAGCAAAACGGATGTATGGCCCTTGCCAATGTCCGTGGTCCAGAATATGCACAGGCTACCATGGTTGGTCAAGCAACTGCCGGTGTCTTGCCAGCATTATCGTTGGTTATATCGGAACTCATCTACGCTGGAAAAGTTGAGAAGAGCTCGGCCAGTATCGTTATTTACTTTGCCACTACAAGTTTGATCACTGTTGCTGCTGGTCTATTATTTGTGATCACGTATAGAATTGACGGTGAGCCAACTATTGCAGGTACTCCTGATGATGAAGCCAGTGGAAGTGATGCAAACGCTCACAAACCTGACTTCGTCCCATTCATGGTTTTGTTCAAAAAGCTCAAATTTGTTGTTCTTTCCATTGTCATGGCATTTGTTATTACCCTCATATTCCCTATATTTGCATCAAATGTGACCTCAGTTCATACTGACTGGAAACTCACACAGGACGCTATATTCATTCCTTTTGCATTCTTTATCTGGAACGTTGGTGACTTTGCCGGTCGTGTCATCTGTGGCTTTGAGAGAGTTGTTATTAACAGTGATATTAAGCTGTTTATCTACTCGCTGGCTCGTTTCATCTTCATCCCATTGTTACTAATGTGTAACTTGGATAGCAAGAAAGGTCACGCTGTGGTTAGCTCGGACGTGTTTTACCTACTTGTTCAGTTCTTGTTTGGCTTAACCAATGGCCACTTACTATCCTGCTGTTTCATGAATGTTGGACAGTATGTGGATGACCGTGAGAAAGAGGCTGCAGGTGGGTTCAGTACAGTGTTCTTGAGTACTGGTCTTCTTCTCGGTAGTGTGCTGAGTTATCTCTTCGTTCCACTTGTTGGTTGAAGCTTCTGTTTATTAATTGCATTCAATAGATTCATTTCGTTTTACTACTTTCACCCAATTCCCACATACTTGTGTACACATTGTTGGTGGTCTTTATCATAGGTGATAGAGAGTCGCGATGTGGTACGCGTTCAGTAAAAATTGAGGCGGTCACGACGATGCCCCCATCAACAAGCTCTGACAGGCACACCAACTCACCCGCCCTGTGGCCTAAAGCAGGATGGCGAAATTAAAGAAGAGATCCAAGAATGGGAGGATCATGCAGGGATTGGTCATGAACCAGCTTGGGTATGTGTCCCAGGATTACAGCAGCCGCCGTGGATTGGCTACTAACACGAAAGACAGGTCTAAAGACTCAAGTCAATCTCCTATGAAACAACGAAAGCCTGAGAAAAGCACACGGCGCGAGAGTATCGGATCAGATCAGCATTTACTATTAAGGCCTACAAAGCGAAGAGAGCGTCCAATAGAGTCTTCATCATCAACACGCACACCAGAGTCTTCCAAGCACGGTTGGGAAGAACTCCAAGATGAGAGTCCTCCAGCCTTGGGAAGCATACGTGCCATATCAGGGAACTACCAATCTTCTCATATTAAAGTACCAGATGATCTGCATGATACTACAAGCTCAGAGGAGTCGAATGATAGAGTGCTTGATATCAGCGATTACAAAGAAGGCATGGATATCACAGATTATGCCACTGTTGCAGTTGCTGTTGAATCTGTGGCATTCAAATTTACACAACTGGAAAGACCAGATGATGAACGAATTACATTCAACACAGAGGTTGGATTTGGTAAAGTTTTCATCAATGTTGGTGATGAAACGATCTTCTCATTGAACACCCGGAATATCAAGAGTTTCCAATTTAGCCAAACTATGATCCTTATAATGACTAATTCCAGCTTCTTTGATTTCAACAAAAAGCCTTCAAACTATTTGTCAGTCAAGCTAAGTCCTAACAACTGTTCATCATGTGTCCAAATATGGAAGGGATTGATTAAGAAGAAGCATAGCATACAAGTCAAACGAATCGTTGACTCTAATGAAGAGGGCAGTAGGACGTCAAATTCTGCCTCCACACGAAGCCCACTGTTGTCCAAAAACTTCAACTCATTATCCAAATTCAACGGTCGTAATCCACGGTTGACATCAAGCACGCCTCTGGGTCCCCCACAGAGAGTTTCCTCACCATCGACACCAGTATCAAAACCAACACCGCCAAAGAACTTCTATACTTCTTCACTACCTGTCACTGGACGCATCCTGAGATCCACGGAACTTCCTCGTCTGACTCGTTCAGGGAAATCTGCTCCTGTTGAGAGCATAATGATTGAAGATGAACCAAAGCCAAAACCTAAGAGACAGCCTCGTGTTCCCTTCAAACCATCATTGAGATACACTTTAGCCGATGGGTCTGTCTTCACTATTAAGGATGCCGATTACAGGTGTCTTGAGACTTCACAGTGGGTCAATGATACTTTGATTGACTTCTTTATCAAGTACTTCACAGAGGAGGAAGTGAAGTCGGGATTGATTCAAGCTTCTGAGTTCCATGCATTTTCTACGTTCTTCTTTTCGAAACTTACATCATCAGAAGATCATTACAAAAACATTCAAAGATGGGTGTCCAAACTTGATGTTCTTGACAAGGATTTCCTCATTGTTCCGATTAATGAATCGCTTCATTGGTACTGCTCCATTATCTACAATCCACGAGCACTACTAAATCCAGATGGGGAGGACGAATGTACTATTTTTGTCTTTGATTCTCTCAAGCAAAAGCATGAGTCCATTCTCAAACCATTTAGGGAGTTCCTTGTTGGATTTGCTCTCGAAAAGCACAAGTTGGAAGTTAATCCGGAACGTATTACTTTGAAGAATGCTACTGTTCTCAAGCAGCCAAACTTCAACGATTGTGGAATTCATGTTATCTACAATGTTAACAAGTTCATAACCAATCCACATGATTGTGTTGAGTTCTGGACTAAGCAATCTGGAAGAACTGGTCCAAAACGTTCTGAGATCAACAGTTTGTTCAAGATCAAACAAGTTCAGAGCCTGAGAGGTGAACTCAGAAACTTGTTGAAACAGCTCAGAGACGCTATGATTGCAAGAGGTGAAGCTCCTCCGGACAATGATAACGAAGTTGCTTCTGAAGAGGATGATGAAGACGATATTGTTTACTTGGATGAGGAAGAATTCTTGAAAGCTCAAAACCAGAAAAACAAGGCAGTTAATGACTCACAAGCTGAAGCTACAGCGGAGAGTAATGGTGAAAAGGATGAACAGCCTGATGGAGACAAGAATGATGAGAACAATGAGGAACTTGGTGCAGATAACGAGGGCTCCAAGGATGGTGAAGATGAGAACGGTGACAGCCAGATTCCGGGGTCTCAAGACACACATCGTTCTTCTCAAGAGCCTTCAAATGTTGATACTCAAAATGATTCTGATGTTGACTCTAATTCCAAGGGCCGTTCGTATTGGGAATGCTTGAATGAGAAAAGAAGAAAGCAACTCTCAGAATCTGGTGATGAGCAACGTTCTGAGGATATTGAGAATTCAAACACTCCAAACAAGGGCAAGAACTCCGAGGAACCTGATCATATGAGTGACGTTGAAGAGGTAAGTGATTCTTCCGGACACGACTCAGGAAGGGGTACTGCTGAACTAATGGCTCGTGACACGGACGATGATATTGACTCCGACTCGCCCCGTCCAGAAGCACCTGAGCAAATCCATGGGATTGAAGCAATTGTGCGCTCACACAGTGACTCGGACAAGCTAGTCAACTCTCAGAAGTCAAACCAATCCCAGATTCCTGATTCCCAATCTCACTCCAGTGACCATATCATTTCCCTGTCTAAGAGAAATGGTGATGAAAATGAGGATTCTCCTCAACGAACTGGAGATCATTCTATTCTTTCACAGGCCAGCGATGATCCAATTGTCATCTTGGATGAAGTCCATCACAGACGTGCCCTAGAAAGTCCAGCCGAGAATGTATTTGATGTCTTTGACGAGGATGAGCCTGATGGTGGTATCTTTCTTTCTGGACCGAAAACCATGAAAAGTCTCGTGAAGCTTGACAATAAATCCAGGAGTAAAGGGAAGAAGAAAAGTGATAAGATTAAGGGGATTGTATCACAAGTGAAGAAAGTCCATCACATTAGTGACTTCGAAGATGATGATGATGATGATGATGATGAAGAAGAGGATGATGATGATACATCTGTTCCAGTCAATATTAAGAGACTTCCTCCACCCCAACGAAGACGAGAGGATTTCATCACTATTGATGATGATATTGATGAGCCTTTTAGCTCGACCTCCAGCAATAAGAGATCAGGAGATAGCAGCCCACAACTATCAGGCAAGAGGCTTAAGACACAAAGTTCAAGAAACAACAGAAGGTCTTAACGACTTCTGAGGTTAGATATCATGACATGATAATGAATTATGACCAATTTAATTTTGCATTACAAAGATCTGTAGTAATTGGGTGGTATGGTAGTTAATATGTGTGTCATCCATCCAGCTTGGGCACAAAAGCTGGGCCATGACTACGTCACTTGTCCCATTCCGTCCTCCCCAAAAGTGAGGTTGCTTATGTGTTCGTAGTAAACATACACTATTAAGAGCTCCATCTTCATGAACTGCTTTCATTTTCTTGTATTCGAAGTAAGAGAGATGCTCAGATCGGCTCGATACTATTGTCCTGTTCTCCCCTGCAGACTGCCAACGCATCGGCCCGCAACAACCCTGGACTCGCTCTTGATAAAAATAAATTAAGAACTCAAATATAACTAAGGTCAATGGCACTTTCCTTGTTTTCAACAAAACCACTAGCGTTATAGAATCGGTTAGAGTTGAATTTGACTAGGAATCATTTGTAATTGCTGACTAAGCAAATTATAAGCCAAAACCAAAAAAATTGCCCCCTGCCAGGATTGAACTAGCGACCTTTGCATTACAAGTGCAACGCTCTACCACTAAGCTAAACGGGCAAATTTCTGACGTGAAATTTTCACACGCTTTGACGCCAAATTAATGCTGAAATTGGTAGGGGCACGACTTTTTGACCTAAATCTTATATTTTATGCAGTTACAGCATAAATTTAGCTATAAATCAGCAAAAAAATGCTCTTCTTCTCACATGAAATAAAATTACATTAGATTAAAAACAAAATATAGGACTTAAAAGCTTGAATAACGGTGGAAAACATGTTCTTCATTCTCGTTCTCATTGAGCGTGGGTTTAAATCCAATAATTCTTAGTCATGAGGTAGCTGTTGTGATAACCAAGATTTATAGGTAGTGCTGTTGCTTAAAACTTCGTGAAATACGTCCAATTACATGATGTAATGGTGAATATGGTAGGCCCATGGATAGTGAATACATCACTTCTTTGCAGCAGCCTTCTGCTTCTTGATCTTCTCAGCTCTCTCAAGCTCTCTTCTTGAGCCCTTAAGAAGCTCCAAATGACCTACTCGTGAAGCGATAAGCTTTTCTGTGGATGCTGTGACTGAGTAGTTCTTACTGAGCTTTGCCATAGTTGCGAGCTGCTGGTTCTTAGGCTTGATGATCTTTGGAGCAGCCTTCTTTGGGTTCATCTGCTTCTTGGTGACCCTGGTTTTTTCTTTCTTCTTGACTTTGAGTGGAGCTTGAGCCATTTTGAATAGTGACTATTGTTTGAGGTTGGAGCTCTGGTTGTGGGAGTGCAGTTGCTGTTCCGTGCTCATCTCATCTGGAGATTTGAATCAAGTTCTGTGTTTTTTTTTTTTACTCTATCAGCCTAAAACGGAAACCTTCCGCTTTAAGGTGTTTTCTGAAATGTGCCAAATTTTCTACGGCGCCGCTCACCGCATAGAAACGGAGTCATCGCAAGAATTAAATAAATTTCTCAGAACAACGATCTTGAGGGACGGAAGACTTCCAGTAGGCATTACCGCTCATACTCCAGCTAAAGCTTTGGAGCTGACACTGTCACCCCCACTGTTACCAAATAGTAAGTTCTGTTGCCGCCCTTTCCCTGCTTCACAGTGCGTCATCCAGAGTCACCTTTTTGACCTGAATCTCACATCAACTCTGGAGACCTTTTGTGACATTTAATGCACTAAGCAGTTGACTAATACCTCAAAGACTTTCACAATGTCCATGTTGATTCTTGCTGGTCCACAGGCTCTCTCTCCATTCAGAGTTGCCACTTTGACCAACGATATCAACACAGCGGTTAACTCATCTGCCGTCATTGCAGTGCGTTCCGCCTACATTCACTACATCCATCTCAAGGAAGGTTCCACTCTTGGTTCTGACCCTGAGAAGCTCAAGTTGGTTGAACTTCTTTTGCAGTACGACAACAAACTTGATTTGGAGGATGAATTGACTCAAGAGCTCATCAAGGTTTCTACCACACAGGAGACTATCGCTCCATCTGATGGAGGTTCTAGTGTCATCAGAATCCTTCCACGCCCAGGTACCATTTCACCATGGTCCTCTAAGGCCACCAACATCACCACTGTCTGTGGTCTCGACTCTGACATTGAGAGAGTTGAGAGAGGTATGGCCCTTTTGGTCAAGGTTCGCCCAGGTTTCCCATTGAAGAACTACATCGGTGATGGTTCCCCATTGGCTTCCGTTTATGACAGGATGACTCAGTCTCTCTATACTGAGAAAGCTCCAATTCAGGACGACTTGTTCGCTGTTCATAATCCAAAGCCACTGGTTGAGGTTGACCTCTCTAAGGATGCCCAGGCCAAGCTTGAGGCTGCCAACAAGGCCCTTGGTCTTGCTTTGGACCAAGGTGAGATCGATTACTTGGTCAATGCCTTTGTCAACCAAATTGGCAGAAACCCAACTGATGTTGAGCTCTTCATGTTTGCCCAGGTTAACTCTGAGCACTGTCGTCACAAGATTTTCAACGCTGACTGGGAGATTGATGGTGAGAAGAAGGACCTCTCCTTGTTCAAGATGATCAGAAACACCGAGAAGCTCAACCCACAGTACACCATCTCTGCCTACAGTGATAACGCTGCTGTCTTTGAGGGTCCAGATGCCTTCCACTTCACACCAAACCCAAAGACCAAAATCTGGGGTTCCAAGAAGGAGAAGGTGCATACATTAATTAAGGTCGAGACACACAACCACCCAACTGCTGTTTCTCCGTTTGCTGGTGCGGCCACCGGTTCGGGTGGTGAGATCAGAGATGAAGGTGCTGTTGGTAGAGGTTCTAAGTCCAAGTGTGGCCTGGCTGGTTTTTCTGTCTCCGACTTGTTGATTCCAGACTTTGAACAGCCATGGGAGTTGAACATTGGTAAGCCAAATCACATTGCCTCTTCCTTGGATATCATGATTGAGGCTCCAATTGGTTCTGCGGCCTTCAACAACGAGTTTGGTCGTCCTTGTATCAATGGTTACTTCAGAACTTTGACTACTTCCGTCACTAACGCTGATGGTAAGGAGGAGATCAGAGGTTTCCATAAGCCAATCATGCTTGCTGGTGGTATGGGTGCTATCAGACCACAGTTCGCTTTGAAGAACCACAAGATCACTCCAGGTTCTGCTCTTATTGTCCTTGGTGGTCAATCCATGCTTATTGGTCTTGGTGGTGGTGCTGCCTCCTCTATTGCCTCCGGTGAGGGTTCTGCTGACTTGGATTTCGCCTCTGTTCAGAGGGGTAACCCAGAAATGCAGCGTCGTGCTCAGCAGGTTATCGATGCCTGTGTTGCCCTTGGTGCTAACAACCCAATCCAGTCTATCCACGATGTTGGTGCTGGTGGTTTGTCCAACGCCTTGCCAGAATTGGTTCATGACAATGGTCTCGGTGCCAGATTTGAGTTGAGAGATGTCTTGAGTTTGGAGCCAGGTATGTCTCCAATGGAGATTTGGTGTAACGAGTCCCAGGAACGTTACGTTTTGGGTGTTGCCCCACAGGACTTGGCTGCTTTCAAGGATATCTGTGAAAGAGAAAGAGCTCCATACGCCGTTGTTGGTCATGCTACCTCTGAGGAGCGTTTGATCTTGACTGACTCTCTTTTGAAGACAACACCAATTGACTTGGAGATGTCTATCTTGTTCGGTAAGCCACCAAAGATGTCCAGAGTTGCCAAGTCTGCTCCACTTCAGTTGAAGCCAACTTCTTTCGAGAACATCAAGTTTGCCGATGCTTTGGATAGAGTTCTTCACTTGCCAGCTGTTGGTTCTAAGAACTTCCTTATCACCATTGGTGACCGTACAGTTACTGGTTTGATTGACCGTGATCAGCTTGTTGGTCCATGGCAGGTTCCTGTCGCCGATGTTGGTGTCACTGGTACCTCCCTTGGTGAAACCGTTGTCTCTACTGGTGAGGCTTTGGCTATGGGTGAGAAGCCAACTTTGGCCCTCATCTCCGCTGCTGCATCTGCTAAGATGTGTGTTGCTGAGTCCCTCATGAATGTTGTTGCTGCTGATGTCAAGGCTTTGAACACTGTTAAACTCTCTGCTAACTGGATGTCCCCAGCTTCTCACCAGGGTGAAGGTGCTAAGCTCTACGAGGCTGTTCAGGCTATTGGTCTTGACCTCTGTCCAGAGCTTGGTGTCTCTATTCCAGTCGGTAAGGATTCTATGTCCATGAAGATGACCTGGGATGGTAAGGAGGTTACTTCTCCACTCTCTCTTGTTATCACTGCATTTGCCCCTGTCTCTAACACATCTAAGACTTGGACTCCACAACTTGTCAACGAGCCATCTGTCTTGGTCCTTGTCGACCTTGCTGCCAAGATTCTCAAGTCCATGGGTGGTTCTGCTTTGGCCCAGGTTTACAACCAGGTTGGTGACTCTGCTCCAAACGTTCACGATGGTTCCATCTTGAAGGGCTTCTTGGATGCTACTACACAGTTGCACCAGGTTGATGGTTTGGTGTTGGCTTACCACGACAGATCCGATGGTGGTTTGATCACCACTCTTTTGGAGATGGCCTTTGCAGGCAGATCTGGTTTGAACATCAACTTGAATGGTGATGAAGATTCTTTGACTACTCTCTTCAACGAGGAGTTGGGTGCTGTCTTCCAGATTCCTCAATCCAGATATGAGGAGTTCACTGCCATCCTCAACAAGAACGGTGTCCCATCTGAGTACGTTTCCGTTGTTGGTGAGCCAGTGTTCAACAAAGAGCAGTCTATCAAGGTTGTCTACAACGGCGATGAGATCCTTAACACCACAAGAGCTCCATTGCAGCAGGCTTGGTCTGAGACTTCCTACAAGATGCAGAGACTCAGAGACAATCCAAAGTGTGCTGATCAGGAGTACCAGTCTATTCTCGATAACCAGGACCCAGGTCTTTCATACAAGTTGACATTCAGTCCAGCTGACAAGCTTGGTGCTTACGAGACTAAGCCAAAGGTTGCCATCTTGAGAGAACAGGGTGTTAACGGTCAGATGGAGATGGCTTGGTGTTTTGAACAGGCTGGTTTCACTTCAGTCGATGTCCACATGACTGACATTATCTCTGGTCGTGTCTCCTTGGATGAGTTTGTTGGTTTCGCTGCTTGTGGTGGTTTCTCTTACGGTGACGTTTTGGGTGCTGCTAACGGTTGGGCCAAGTCTGTTCTCTACAACGAGAGAGCTAGAAAGGAGTTCTACAAGTTCTTCAACGAGCGTGACGACACTTTTGCTTTCGGTGCTTGTAACGGTTGTCAGTTCTTGTCTAGAATTGCTGAGTTGATTCCAGGTACTGAGAACTGGCCAACCTTTGAGAGAAACGCTTCTGAACAGTACGAGGGAAGAGTTACTATGGTTGAGATTGTTGAGGAGACGGATGCTGCTCCAAGTGTCTTCTTGGACGGTATGAAGGGCTCTAAGTTCCCAATTCCAGTTGCCCACGGTGAGGGTCGTGCTTCCTTCAAGTCTGGACAGGATCTTGAGGAGATGGAATCCAAGGGTCTTGTCTCTGTGAGATTTGTCGATAACTACGGTAACACCACTGAGAAGTATCCATTCAACCCTAACGGTTCTCCAAACGGTATCACTGGTATCAGAACACCAAACGGTAGAGTTTTGGCCATGATGCCTCACCCAGAGAGATCTTGCAGATTGGAGTCCAACTCTTGGTACCCACCATCAGAGGCGGAGTCCTGGGAGAAGTACGGTCCATGGATCAGATTGTTCAGAAACGCCAGAAAGTGGGTTGGCAACTGATCGACGTTGAGTTTATTGCATATTGTACATTAGATCATTTTGAAATAGATAATTTCCGGTAATTTGAAACTCAACCGTAACACTCAGAGAGATTGGCGCGAGAGGTTATTGTAGTGTGTCCCCAACCAAGAGACCAAATCATCGCCGACACGTACGCGCTGCTGAGTTGATCCTCACTGTCGCAGTCACTCCACTTCTCACTGATCCCCCAGTAAAGACGATAAAACATATTAGAATGAGAATTGTGGTACAAAAAGTCAAAGAAGCTTCTGTAACTGTTGACAACGCCGTCGTTTCCTCGTAAGTCTCAACCAGTCCGTTCGCTATCTACGGAAACTAACATCGGTTCCAGCATTAAGAAGGGTCTCCTACTCTTGGTGGGAATCTCCACCGAGGACACAGAAGCTGAAGTGGAAAAGATGTCTTCAAAGCTTTTAAAGATGAGATTGTTCGAAGATGAAGCAGGCACAAACCTTTGGAAGAGAACAGTTAAGGATGCTGGTGGCCAGATTCTCGCTGGTAAGTGAATAGTCAACCTCATCGCCAAAATGATACTAACACGCCACAAAGTCTCACAATTCACACTCATGGCACGTACAAAGAAGGGAACAAAGCCAGATCTTCACATGGCAGCAAAAGGTAAGTACTATTTCTTCTTGGATACCCGTTCATTGACTAACCAAATATTTACAGGACCTCAAGCTAAGCCATTGTATGACTCTTTCTTGTCTAAATTGCAAGTTGAGCTTGGAGAGGAGAACGTTAAGGACGGTGTCTTTGGTGCCATGATGGATGTTGCTCTTGTCAACGATGGACCAGTTACAATCACTCTGGATAGTGATGAATAAGAGCTCTTCAGCACTGTTTGGAGAAATCGCCTGTAGTAACGTACGGTTTTTTGACCCAGGTGTGAAGAGCAATAAGGAGCCTTTATAGAATTCTACATGTAAAATATCCCAAGAAATGTTGTAATATTACAAATGTTCATCACTCTCTGAATGCACCAGCAGCAAGAACCAAGTTACCTCTAGTAAAGTGCACCTTGTACACTGGGGTTCTTTTAGTGAAGAAGGACGCAAGGTGATCTGCAGTTGGGATGATCTCCTTACGTCTTCTTGCCTCTTCCATCTTTTCCTTGCTGTTCATATTCACCGAGGTTGTAGGGTCATCACTAGTAGGGAATGGGTCAGGTACAGGGCCAGCATCTGCGGTTCCTCTCTTGATGTCCCAGACACGAACAGAGTTATCAGCACCTCCAGAGATGAGGACAGAGCCTTCCTGTGAGAAAGCAAGAGAATACACCGAGGTTCTCCCATGGCCACGCATAGACTTAAGACGACGACCAGAACCAATATCCCAGATGTTGATCATGGTGTCCTCTCCGGCAGATGCGAGCCATCTTCCATCAGGCGAGACAGCAACAGCATTGACAGCACCAGTATGGCCATTGAAAATACGGACACAGTTACCCTTCTGAACATCCCACATACGACATGATTTGTCTGAAGAACCTGTGAAGACATATGTGGAATTTGGATGGAACTCGACTGTGTCAACATCTCCCAAATGACCAGCAAAGATTCGTAGAGGGTAGATGTGATCACAACTCCAAAGACGAGCAGTTTGGTCATGAGAAGCAGTGGCAAAGTAGTGTCCAAATGGAGAGAACTTAACGTCCCAAACAGGGTGGTTGTGTCCTTTGTACGATACCATAGCCGTGTATGTATCCAAAGACCAAAGTCTGGCAGTCTTATCTTCGGAAGAAGAAAGCAAGTATCTGTTGTCAGGACTGAATGAAAGTCCATAAACTGCTCCACTGTGTCCAATAAGTTTTCTGGTATTCTCCTCGGAGTGATCACTCTTAAGGACTGACTTGAGTGGTGAACCATCCAATGACCAAAGCTTGATGTAAGAGTCTTGGAAACCACCAGCAATCATCGTAGAGTCGTCGTTAAATTCAAGAGTCGTGAGGTCATTGTTCGTGTTGTGGAAAGTGTACATACAAACACTTGGTGCACTTGCCTGGATGATATCCAATTTGATCTTGCTACGAGACTCTCTGACTGCCAGTACCTCTCTCTTGAGATCGAGTGCAGTCTTTGCTGGGAGCGGTAGAACGTCTCTTGATGGTGCATCCTCCGAGGTTTTGTTCATGTCATGGAACTCTTCAACAAGAGTTTTCTCAGGGTGTGGCTGTGTAGTATCTTTTTCGTCCTTCTTCTTAAGCTCCAATTCAACTTCTTTTGAAAAATCTGGATCCATAGGCATCTGTCCCAGCTTGACAGGTTGAGCATTGAACTTCTCAACCTCATCTGTCTTAGCCATTCCCTTGATACCATCATCCAAAGCTCCTTCATCTCCTGTGACTCCTCCTGATGTGATAATAGGTTGGATGTATCTGTTGATCAAACTGATCATGATGGAGCCTCCAACAGCTTCGTTCTCGTGAAGGAAATACAACAACAAGTTGATAGCAGTTCTAGAGACATGAAGCACGTACATGTTCTGTCTGAAAGTCTTCGCCAATACATTCTCCTCAATGTGCTCTGGAGTGCCAATACCTGCCAATTTGCTGATTTCTGATCCGTGAAGGATCTCATGGTCGTTCATGAACTTGTTGAAGAACTTTCTAGCTGCACTCTGGTCCTTGCCGACAAGGTCGAGGAAGACGTGAATGAACAACGGATAAAGAACTCTAAACAACTCAGGTCTGTAAACATCGAGGGAACTCTCCACCCAACTCTTTAACATGGAGTATCCACGGATATAGGCATCAGGGTCTTGCTTCTCAACGGAAATTGTAGACTTGTCAGTGATTGGAGCTCTTACAGCACCAGAAGCATAGTTTGTCGGAGCAGGTGTTGGAACATGTGATGATTCAACACGTAGCATAGCCTCTGTCTTGTGGTAACCTTTCTTATTCAGATACTCTAACACAATTCTGTTCAGGTCTGCTTGAGAGAATTGGCCACCTGCTTGGCGACGTTGCTGGGCCGCTTGCTGTTGTGCCGCTGTGGCCTGTGCTGGGGCGGCTGCTTGTGGTCGCATACCTGGTGTTCCCGCCTCTTGTTTAGGAACAGGCTGTGACATCTTTTGGGGTTATTGTGTGTTGGAAATTGGATTTGTTTTAATGAATGGTTCTGTCAATTGACGCGACTTGGTTCCAGTGGGTCTGTGCAGACTTGTGATGGATCTGTCGAAGAAAAACTACCGAGAACACAGACAATGTGGTACAGGCAATTCCAGACTCAATAATCAAAAGAACGGAGGATAAGAAAGCAACGTTTGTGTTGTCTTCATTGATGTCTTCTCAACTTCTTTTGTTGACGCTGGAAAAACACCAACGCCGAAGGAGATGTGTGTCCCGTACCATTTTACGTAAGCGGTTTTTCTATGGTTGTCTACTGTTTTACGTCATAATCAATCATAACCCATCATAATACGTTCATAAGAAAGTAGATTATCCTCTGAAATATCAATACTGATGATATATAGCCTTCTTACTGGACACGAATGATCTCGTTGGCGTTGAAGTAACGGCTCATAAGCAACCATCCATATCTGAACCAAACCATCTGCGTCTTGTGTGCATTCATCATTGCGCCAACAATGAGAACGGACGATGGAAGATCTGAGAAGATTAAGATACTCTCTTTCTTTGGGCCGAGATACTCATCTAGCTTTTCCCAAACTGGATGTGGTCCAAACTGTTCAACAGCCAATGACAAGAGACTGTCGATAAACAACTGCAAGCTGGTGAAGAACATCGAGCTGTACTTTTCCCACATGTTCCAGGATTTCAAAACATAAATAACCTTGGTAGACTTGAGTGCTCCCTTATACATGGAGATATGGTTTGGATGAGATGAAATGCCAGAGTCATCAAAGGTGAGGACCACGTCCGTGTCTTCACGAACGTACTTTGAAACCTCTATTGCGTCCCATTCGAGCTCCATTGAATCCTTAAACTTGGTTTCATCTTCAACAACTTCAAAGTTATCTCCAATTCCAAGGATTTCCAAGCTTCTCCTCAATTCCTCTGCTCTAATAGAACCGAGACCTTGGTCATTTCCACTGGAAAGACACGTGACAAACACGGTGTTGTTATATTCTGGTTTCAATATTTCAATTAATGAAGGACCAAAGAACATGACTTCATCATCTGGATGGGCGATGAAGAGCTGTATTTGGCTGTTCTGAAGGTCTGTGGGCAGTTGACGGTTGAGTAGAACCTGTGGGAAGAGTTGAGGAATGGCAGTGGATAGTAGGGACCAGACAATAAAGCCTGTTAGAAACAGCTTTCCTAGACTTAAGGGCATTGGAATTGATCTTCTTTAACTTCTGCTCTGGTCTCTGGAATGTTTATGTTGAGGGTTGGATAAGTGACAGGTTACGTCTTGTCTGCTTCTATCGCGAAAATGAAAGCGAGGACCAATGAGGGATGACCACCTACAAAATATTGTTAGACAAATGTTTCGAAAAAGACTATATACATGTTCGTAATATGACCCAAGTATCTCCAAATGACATAATCCGTGTATCGCATATCCTTCATAAATCGTTGAGCGAGTGTGCAGCTCGAAAACTCAAGCATCAGTTCTTCTTATCATCCCAAATCCACTTGGTGAGCTTGGAGTCCTTGTGGTCGTCTCCCACTTCAATGATAGGAGAACCGTCCTTAGGAATGATCTTCTTGAACTTCTTGTTCTCAGTTCTTCCATCTCTGTACTTATTGTAAATCTCTGTGACCTCCTCAGCATCACCATTTGGGAGGGTCTTGTAGATCACAGACTTGCTTGTGCTAACAGTCTCATTGTTGTCAAACCAGTTAACATCCCTCTCATAGTCAGAATAGATATCATTAATGGTTTCTGTCTCTTTCTGCACACGCAACTGGTTCTCCTTCTCCTGAATGAGCTTCTTTACCTGTAGCTTCCAGTCGAACAATGAGTTGATGTCAGTGAAAAAAACACCATACGAGTTCTTCTTGTCATTGAGGACATCCTCTTTGCTCAATTGACCATCTTTGGTGATCATAGACTTTGGGAGAACACATCTCCACCATCCGTTCTGGTCCCAGACACCAAGACCATCAGACTCCTTGCACTTCTCGTACTGGGACACCGATGGGATAGGGTATGCCTTAGGGCCCACGATTGACTTGCCCTTCGTGAAGTTGTTAAAGAACTCCATATCAAACGCCTCGTGGCTTCCAAGTCCCCATGGTCCCCAGTTGCTTGTGGTAAAGAACTTGGAGTCAAACACCTTATCAACAAAGTCATGGACACGCTTGTCCATCGAGTTGAGGTCTAGGAAGATTGGCGTAGTCTTCTCGGCAGCCTTCTGTGCCTCTTCGACATCGCTATTGGATCCTGAGTAGATACCCATTGTGTAATTCTATAGTGTAAGAATAACTTTTGTGGTAAGAGAAGGGTGGCGATGATGGGTGGCAAAAGAAGCAAACGCTTGTGCCGCTTTATATCCGCGACGCTCTCCAGGTTTCCCGCGACTATTGCCGTTTTTGCTCACTACATTATCCATGGAACATACCGCAGAAAGTCAGTTCATTGTTTGGAAATGCCAATGGTCATTAATAATAGGAAATGTGGCAATGTGGTGGTTTGCACGGTGGCAGCTGAAGTGACCTGGTTCTTGGCGAGAGTCATCAATGGGTAGCGAGTAAGGGCTCGACCACTCAATTTCTTCGAAAAGCACACTTTGCTAATCTCAAAAACAGCTCTTGAAGACTCCGAAGCTGTAGAGTCAAGTGGGATTGTATCTCCAGTGATGAGGCCCTTGGAGATTAAGTGGTTGATGGATTGTCTTATAATGTGGTAGGTGGCGTAGACATTAGGTCTTGTTACCTCAAAAACCTCATCTGCTCGATCCAAAAAAGCCTCATCTAGAGATTGAACCAAGTTTGAAGTAGCAAAGATGATGAAGTTCTTAAGAGACTTTAATGTATCAAGCCTGGTTAACAAAGTATTCACAACACGAACAGAGTCGGTGGCCTCGTTCTTTTCCATTATCTGAGATCTCGATGATGCAAGCGATTCAACTTCATCAATCAATATGCAGAACGTCAAGTCTGGATTTGTCTGAATCAGGGACTGGATATCTTTGAAGATCGTATCCAACTTTTGTGCACTCTCGCCAAACCATTTAGAGAAGATTCTAGCGCCACTGAGTTCGATGAGGACACCCTTTTTGTGGAGTGAGATCTTTTGAGCCAATGCCTTGCAAACCGTGGATTTTCCTGATCCGGGTGGTCCATAGAAAACCAATAGCCTGTTATTCATACTGTGAAGATCATGCTGAGCCAATGATAATGAAAGATGTGCATGGCCCAAGACTTCAGATCTGAACTTGTTGCTGAAATGAAGTGACGTCCAAAGAGAATCAAACTCCAAACTAGGTAGAACTGTGAGTTTGATATTGTCACGAGTTGATTCTGAGAAGCCAGCAGCAATGTATTCCAAACCGTGGAGTGAATTGTTCGTCAATGTGATGCCATCGAACGCGTCTGTCAATGTCTCATCATCAGCGCATTCATAGAACACAAATTCCAAATCGCATGAAGCGACTGAGTAAGAACTTGGGAGGTCTTCATTTTCAACATGTATTTGAGTCTCAATGTCATGTAAAGTACTCCAAACTTCTTCAAACCCGGTACTGTTGCAAGCATTACCGCCAACACCAACGTACAACGCCTTGACGTAGTGTGCTACTACTAGCTCTGCTTTTGCCAAAGTCATATCTCCACTCAACAAGCTTCTCTCCATCTGTGTTGATATATCAAAACGATCTTGGTTATTCCATAGTTCAATCTGTGTATGAGGCACGAGCTCTGAATGGTGAGAGCATATGAACATCTCAATGGCAGCGGCTAACGCCTGGTGAGGCGTCTCTGGCATTCCAGCATTTGTTGAGTTCTTTATTGCTGACCATGCATTTTTACGGCAGCATACTTCAATTGTGAGCGTCTGTGGCATCGTTTACTCTGTATGTCCAGTTCAAGGAGAAGTGTGTGGAGATGTCATAGAGCTCAGAATTTGTATGCACTTTAAGAGGGACATGGCGGTTAGACACAGCGGGAAACAATACAATAAGATCTTCTGAAAATCATGTGAGAAGTTGTCCAATTGACTGAATAACACCAGTTTTGCACCAGAATATGATGTTTTTGCTTATTAAAATCTGCCTATAAAGTGGGAAGACTACACAGAAGTAGAGAGGTGACACCTCCAAGGAAATATTCGCGAATTTCGCGAACTTCGAGCCGAGGTCTTCGGGAGGCCTCTGTCTCTCGTTCTCCGTAGCTTTCAACTCATATTGGTCATCAAAACATGTCTAGAAGAACTCCTTGCAAGTTCTTTGCACAGGGTGAGTTCATTTTAATGATCTTTGCTGATTTTCTCCGCTAACTCTCCCCAGGAAACTGTCGAAAGGGAAACAACTGTCCCTTCGCACACGTCAAGGATGGATTCAACAACAACAACAATGGTGGTTCACACTGGACACCGCAGGATTCTCAGAAGGCATATAGAAATGCCGTTGAATCTTTTGCAAGTGATAGAAGTCTATCTGCCCGTGAGAATGAACTGAAAGATACCCTCTCTGATTCCTCATCGTTCGAAGTATCACCACTTACATCATCGATGGGTTTTGGATATCCAGCAACTGAAAACTTGATTAGTGGGAGAGACTACTCGTTTGAAGAGAGTAGGTGGGATTATTACCAAGCACAGACTCAAAACACGATACCTCAGTATGAACAAATGCTTAGAGCACGTGAGCAGGATCAGAAGGAGTGCATCGATCAAGTACGCAGAGACTCTCTCAAAGCTGCAAGATATTCTCAATTTGCTGCTCGTCAGAAGTTGAATAACCCAGGATCCACAGCTAAACCATTCTTGGATAAACCTCTCGATCTCACAGGAAAGTCTTTGCAAAATAGCTCGCCTTTTGGTGGACAAGGATTTGGATCATCAAATCCATTTGGTTCTCAAACACAGAATACCTCACCATTCGGTAATTCAACATTCGGATCAGCCTCTACAGGGAGTGCCTTTGGAAGTCAGCCATTAGGATCCACATCAGCATTTGGAAGTCAATCTACTGGTGGTGCCTTTGGTGGGCAAACACTGGGATCCTCGAACACAACTGGTACAGGTGCATTCGGAGCCAGCACAACAAACAACTCTGGATCTGCATTTGGATCTTCAGGGTTTGGAACTTCAAGTTTTGGCTCTTCTCAGACTAATTCTACTTCTCCATTCGGTAAAAGCACATTTGGTACTGCACCAGCATCATCTGCCTTTGGTGGAGCATCACTTGGCTCTACAGAGTCGAAGCCATCTGCATTTGGTTCTTCATCATTTGGCTCAGCTGGCTTTGGATCATCTTCATTCGGTCAGAAACCTGCATCCACGTCACCATTTGGTGCAGCTTCCACCAACACAACATCGCCTTTTGGTTCAGCTTCCACGAACACAACGTCACCATTCGGTGCCGCCTCAACTAACACAACAACACCCTTTGGCGCTGCATCTGGCACAACATCTGCATTTGGTGGATCCAAACCTTCAAAATCTCCATTCGGAGCTGCTTCAACAAATACTACATCGCCATTCGGTGCTGCTTCAACAAATACTACATCTCCATTCGGTGCCGCTACAACCAACACTTCATCTGCATTTGGATCTGGAAGTACGAATACAACTGCGTTTGGTCAAGCATCAACTAGTGGGTCTACTCCATTTGGATCTTCCGCATTTGGACAACAGGCCGCAAAACCTGCATTTGGTAGTTCTTCCTTTGGTCAGCCAACATCGGCAAGTCCATTTGGCCAGGTAGCTCCTGCTGCGTCGTCTTCCTCTCCATTCGGTCAATCAAGCAGTGGATTCGGTTCCGGATCATTTGGTGGTTTGGGAAACAACACTGCCTCAGGTCCATTCACACCGACTTTCAAACAGAGCGCCAAAGATGTTGAACGTCCCGACGTGGATAGTCTGAGTGATCCTGTGAAGAAGCAATTTGAAGCTGATCAGTTCACATTAGGACTCATCCCAGAGGTTGAGCCTCCATTGGTATATTGCTAATATTACAATTTTGGGGTCTTTATTGACATTAAAGTTGAAACTCGTTAATCACGTAGCATAAATAATGTTCAGGCAGCAGCCTCTGCCTGTTGTTTAATCTCCAAATAGGTATCCAAAAGTGACCTTTGATTCTGTACTGACAAAGCGAAAGAATCTCTGAATAAGAATACCATCTCCTCTGAGACTTGGTTCTTTGTCTTGGTTCCAGAGCAAATCTTCTTGAGCTCATCTTCCAACATCTTTCTGAGGAAAGGTTTAGTAAGAGAGTTACTCAAGTTGAGCTTCTCAAATCCTTCGACAAGGCCCATCCCGAGAACTGTTGGAATTAGGAATGTCTTGTTCTGTTTCTTCGTCTTTGTGATGTAGCTTCTCTCCATAATCTTTTCAATATGTTCAGCAATGGTGGCATCTGTACCAATTCCGTTTGCATCCATGAGTGCAATGAGTTCCGTTTCTGTCAAATAGGAAGGTGCAGAGGTCTTTCCATCCTTCATCTCGGCTGAGTATAGCTTCACCTTTTCGTGCATGTCAAATTGCGGTAGCTCTGCAGTCGACTCCCACTTCTGATATCTGAAAATCTCAAGGTAATTTCTCTCCATCACCATTAATCCAGAAGCAGAAAATATCTCCGTTCCCCATGTAACCTCAACTGTGGTAGTCTTACCCTTGGCATTTTCTGATACTGTTGCAAGGAAGTGCCTCACGATATATTCGTACACCTGCTTCTCTTTGGCATTGAGGCCAGTGCCATCAGTCCAAGTGACAGGATGGATAGGTGGATGTGCTTCATCATTATGTTGTCCTGCACGTGGCGTAGAGAACTTCCCATCTAATAGTGCTTGTGAATATTCTCCCCATTGTCGATCTTGAGTTTGGTGATTTATAAGTTCTTTGAGGTCCATCTTGGTCGGATACCTGTCTGTTTCTGTTCTTGGATATGATACGAAACCCTTCTGGTACAACTTTTCGGCGGCATCAAGGGACTCTTTGGCACTCATTTTAAAGTACAGTGAGCATGCCTTTTGAAGTTCAACTGTTGTGAGTGGTAAAGGTTTCCATTTAGACGTATCTGAAGAGTTTATTGATGTCACACGTCCATGATCACCATCCTCGTCAAGAGCTCTTTGGTAGATCGCAAGTACTGTCAATCGATCAAACAAATGTCCCCTTTTCCATGTAAATGCAATGTTCTTGTTATCCTTCTTTACCATCATCTTTATCAGCCAGAATATCTCTGGTTTGAAGTTCTTGACACGCTTGTAACGATCCACGACGAACCCAAGAGTTGGGAACTGGCAAGAACCATATGAAATGATGTCCTTCTTGTCTTCTTTATGTGCGTCAAATATAGTGGTCAATAGTCTTGTGAAAGCTGCACCACTCCTTAGATCTAACTCCTGGCGAGTTCGTACTGCGTCGATGCTTTTCTTGTCGAGCCTTATAGGGTTGAGAGTAGCATGGATTATATGATTTCTCTCCAAATGTGAAAATTGGGCACGCCATGTGTTTTCCAGAGAAAAATCACGGTTTCCTTTTCTTGCTGCTTGTAATATCTCATAGCCAATGTATTCTCCTTCTCGATCACAATCTGTCCAGATCATTAACTGATCACATCCCCTGCTGAGGTTTTCGATGTTCTTGCTGATCTTCTTTTGGTCATCAGAGAATGTATCAACGGTAGGAGCATCAAAGAGCTTGCCTGGATTGACTCTATTCCATCCATAGTCCTGAGGGAAATCAATTCCACTCAAGTGACCGGCAACAGCAGTCATAACAACATGGCAGTTTCCATGTTGTGGGAAGTTGAAGGTAAACTCGTAGTTTTTGACGTACTTGTACGTGGAATCACGCGCTTGAACACGGCCACCTCCAAGGATGCCCGAAACCGCCTTCGAAATCGAGTTCTTCTCTGCAACAAAGAGGATCTTCATAGATGAATGCTTAGTCCTGTATGATTCATAAGGGGAGAGGAGATGAGACGCGTAATTGTTGACCTTTTCGCGTAGTGGCAAAAAAACGCGCCTACATCAACAACTCTCCCTTCTCTAGGATCTAACAGAGGCATCAACGAGCGGTTTCCATCGAAAATGCAGTATGTCACAGTATGACATCGATGCTGACCTATCACAGCTCTCTAATAAGAGTTTTGTAACTTCGTTGGATGATGATGAGCTGGTTGAGTTTATCAACAGGCTCAGTCAACGCAACAGAGAACGACAGGCAGCGGCGCAGGGCGAGAATGAAGTTAAGACTGATGAGGATCCATCTGAGAATGACGATAACGAGGTCCGTTTCTCCCCGATTCTTCCTCCTTCTATTCCACTTCTGGATACCACAGATGAGTCCCATGTCAACGATTCTACGCTCTCTATACCTCTAGCACAACCACAACCTCAACATGAGCAACAGTCACCACCCCAGGAAAACGATAACGTTATATTTGGAGATTACAACTCTTATTTTGCGACCAAAGGCAAGAACCAACAACTTGAAGATGAAAAGTACCTTGAATGGGACCGCAAACGTCGTGAGATACAGGGCCTTGATGAGCAAAAGTCAGACATATTCAAAGGGTGTGTCATCTACGTTAATGGGCATACTAAGCCAGGAATTGCAACCATTCATAAGTTAGTGATCTTGAACGGGGGTAAGTTCATTCATCATTTGAGTTCTAAGGGTGCAGCCACGCACGTCATCGCCAGCCGGCTTACCCCAAGAAAGAGGTTGGAGTTCAAGAACTACAAGGTTGTCACACCCGAGTGGATCACAGACTCTGTTAATAAGGGAAAGCTCCAAAGGTGGCATGAGTATACACTTGTGGACACTGATTATGGTCAAGTGAAGCTTCCATTTGCTCCTAAAGATGCCGATCAAGAAGAACCTGAGGATGATAATGCGGAAGATGGTGTTGATAAGGATGATGCTTTCAAGCCGCTAACACAATCACAAAAAGAGGATAAGCGGCCAACAACAGATGATCCTGGAATTGCTATTGACTCAAAGCATCCAGACTTTTTGAAAACCTTCTTCGCTAAATCAAGACTGCACCATCTAAGTACCTGGAAAGCTGACTTACGAGCCGAGTTTCTTACTAAGGCTATTGAGCAAGCGAGATCTAAACCACATGTCAAGTCTGTTGGCAACTTCAGACTTATTATGCATGTCGACTTTGATTGCTTCTTTGCTTCTGCCTCTGCATTAAACCATCCAGACTTGGACTTCCAAAACACACCAGTATGTGTGTCGCACGGTGGATCTACAGCTTCATCTACCGCGGACGTTGCGAGTTGCAACTACGTCTGTCGAAAGTTTGGAGTGAAGAATGGTATGTGGGTACGCAGTGCCAAGAAGCTATGTCCAGAACTGGTCTGTTTGGAGTATGATTTCCCAACTTATGAACGCATTTCAAAAGAGTTCTATCAGATTTTGTTGGATTTGAGACCTGATTGTATCCTGCCTGTATCCATTGATGAAGCATTGGTTGATATAACCTCTTTCATTTCCGAGGAAAACCATGTGGATGATGTCAATGCATTCTGCCAGAAGCTGAGGAATGAAATATTTGAAAGGACAAGGTGTACTGTTAGCGTTGGTGTATCATCCAACGTTCTGCTTGCAAAGCTATCATTGAGGAAGGCTAAGCCAGATGGTTACTTCTATCTCCATGGTGATGTTCAACAGTTTCTTCAAAATATCTGTGTAAGAGATCTTCCAGGTGCTGGTGGATCCATTGAACAAAAGCTTATCAATGAGCTATTCGCATATGAATCTCAGAAACGACCAACTGTTGCGGATGTCCAGAAACTGGATAAGTCCAGGCTTGAGAAGATATTTGGTCAGAAGACGGGCCAAAAGCTTTATGACTATTCTAGAGGAATTGATAACACATCAATTGACATTTCAGAGAACCCAGAACAGTTCATGAGGAAAAGTGTCTCTATCGATATCAATTGGGGTATCCGCTTTGATGAGATTTCTCAAATTGACACATTCCTGTATGATGTGTCGAAGGAGATCACTGCAAAACTTGTTAAGATTAACATGTGTGCTGCACAAGTAACTCTGAAGCTGTTGAAGAGAGCTAAACATGCACCTGTTGATCCACCAAAGTATCTTGGATGTGGTGAATGTGATTCGTTTTCAAAGAGCTCGAGACTTGGTGTGCCCACAGATGATTTCAGGATAATTGGAACCGAATCCAGAGCGTTGTTCAGACACATTGGCTGTGATCCAAAGGAACTAAGAGGGGTCTCTATCCAAGTTACAAAGCTAAGTGAGAAAAAGAAGGACAACCAGAAGAGACTTCCCTACTCCCACATTGACTATGAGACTTTCAAGAAGAGGAAATTGGATGAACAGACTAAAGAGGAGGAAGAGAATGTTATGGAAGCTGCAAATACCACACAGTATGACATTCCAACTGATCTAGACTCTTCCATTCTCGAGCAGCTGCCATCCTCAATGAAAGTCAAGATTCGTGATCAACGAAACAAGGACTTGGAGCCTGTCGCTATGATTCCCAAGGAGGTTGATCCTGAAATTTTTGGGCAGTTACCTCCTGATATTCAAGACGAGCTCAAAGAAGAGTTGAGAAGACGAAATATTCCCATCCTCCCAAAGACACCAACCAAGAATAAGAGGGTCTATCTCCAGCAGGTGTTTGGGGCCAATGGCGAACAGCAGTTTGTCAGAGTTGTATCCCCACGTCACTCCCCATCAAAAAGGAAACTCAGGTCTCCTTCAAAGTCACCAGATAAATTGGTTGCAGTTGCAGATCCTATTCGTATGGATAATCTGGATGAGGATGTTCTCAATGAGCTTCCTTCATCCATTAGAGATAAGATCGTTGAAGAGTGGGAGACTTATGAACATGTTACAAAGACTGAATATGCAAGATTGAAGGAGAATGCGCCTCAGTTGACACGAGGGGAAATGATTGGAGATCTAACTCTTGGTGATTTCAAAGTACTTTGTGAGCCGTTGCAGTTTCAGAAGAAGTCAAGACCCAAAGAGATCCTCGACTTGGTTGATAGGTGGATCATGAATACGAAGGACAAAGGACCCCATACGAGAGACTTGGAACTGTTTTGTATCTATATGGGAGAGCTGAAAAGGAAGAACAAGACCTTTTATCTGCTCTTAATGAAGCGTATCACTTCTGTGTTGAAGACTACACGAGAAGTTTCACCCAAATGGAATACAGCATATTACAGTCTCAAACCTAGTTAATATCTTTAATGAATAACGACTTATGAATATGAAAGTATCAACCGGGAGATCGAAATTGTGATTCTAGATGATCTTGCTGCGGAATGGAAACTGTCTGAATACATCAGGACCTATCATCCGCACACCCCTCCTAAACTCCTCACAAATAAATTAAGGTATCTCAACAACCGGAAAAGGTACACAAGAAATAACAGTTTCTTTAGAGTAAGCAAATGCTAATAAACTCACGTCAATGGCTAATTTTTCCATAAACCTGCTCTAAATAGTGCAAAAAGTGCCTGATTTTTGGAAAGCATGATCGAACAGTTCAAAACGAATAACGTCACTCCATTTTCTGGAAAGACGTCTAATTTTGAACACCTATTATTGCATTTCTGTTGCTACCAGTAGATTGTGCATGAAAATTACAACAGAATCAGTAAGAAAAATTACCCATGTATAGCGTTAGAGGCAGAAATCAGGCCTAGATCAACATGCTTGGTCGACCCCAGATCAAACCTGGTGTACTGATGATTCCTGTCATCATGCTGAAACTCACGCCTTTTTAACTTACCAACTCATCTTATGCTACTACAATTAGTTAATTTATAGTGTCAGAGAATATTTAACCAATCAAAGCATAGAAGCCCATAGAACAATGCCACGACAAAGAGTTGCATGTGAATGTGTGCCCTACTCAAACTCAATTGTAGGTGCTTTTCAAAAGAAGCCAAAGGATACATCGCCCTCCCTTCACTTCTGCATACACACAGAAGTTATCAAATACAAACACAGAGAGAATCTCAAACATGGCACCGTCAATCGATACTTCCGCTTCAGCAGTCGTGGATGCTCAACCTGCTTCAGGGTTCACTGAAACCACCACTGATGCTTCTGACGCCTCCCGCCTTTTCCAGACTCCTTGGATTTTGTCACATATTTATCACTATTGGAAGGATTCCAATGATTTTTCTACTCTCTTGGCCCCATATTGGTATGCTCAGTCGCATAACACGCCTTACTTCTTTCCTTTCAATTGGGGTTTCATGGTCAGCACCTACTTGGTTTACCTTCCTATGATGATCTTTATAACTCTAAACAATCTTCAAATCAGATACATCTACGGAGAATGCCTTGCTCTTTTCTTCAAGTGGCCAGAAACCAAGCAGTACTTGATGCAAAACTATCCAAGAAGTGGATGGATCCCATGGTGGGGTCTTGTTTCTGCCTACTATGGCTTCATGATTCCTGTGGTAGTTCTTCAAACCCTCATGTATTTCAGTTATGCAGTTTCGTATGAAGCTATTATACTTGCTTGGACTGGACCAATTGCCACTATGCTTCAGGGGGTCTGTCTTACATTAATGCTCTTGTGGTGGATTGTTTTGGGAACCACCTCCATCTATCAGAACGGTTTCTGGGCAGCTATTCAAGGCGTTCCAAGCAGTTTCGGATCCATCCCCCATGACATTTGGAATTACTTTGTCTTTGTGGTTTGTGGAGTCCAGATGTGGACTTACAATTTAGCCGCAGAGGCTTGGGAGTGGTGCTTTTCAAAGAGATCCTATGATGAATTCCTTGAGGAAGCTGCTCATATGGCTTCGACCGAAGAGATCTAGCTGATTTTGAAACGCTATCAAAACGTGGCTTATTGCTATAACCTAATTAATGACTAATGTGAAAATACCCTCCTAATCCAATGAATGTAATCCCATCTCTCTACTAAAACACGTCAAACGCGAGGGGGGCGAGGACCCCATACATTGTGGCCCTAACAATGCATTTTCTTTTTCCATTCGCGTAACTGGGGCAACACCGCGATGAGATAAATTTTTCAGAAGGCGCTATGAAAAATTTCTGGAGTGGTTCCCTTCTCTATACACAACCAGTCCCTTTACACAAGCATCACAATACACAATGGCTAAGACATCCAAGCAGGACAAGAAGTCTTCTACATCCAAGATCGCTGACTCTAAGTCTAAGGTCACCAAGCCATCCAAGAAGGAATCCAAGAAGGATGCTAAGAAGGCTGAGATTGCCTTGAAGGAAGCTGAGAAGAAGAGACTTGAAGAGGAGGCTGCTAAGAAGGCCGCTGAGGAGTCTTCTGACTCTTCCGACTCCGACTCTGATTCTTCTGATTCTGATTCTTCTGATTCTTCTGATTCTTCTGATTCTGAGTCCGACTCTTCTGACTCTGATTCCGACTCTTCTGATGAGGAGGTTGAGGATGCTGACAAGGACGAGGAGTCCTCCAAGACTGCTTCTTCCTCTGACAGCGATTCTTCCGATTCCGATTCCGACTCTGACTCCTCTGACGAGGAAGAGGAGAAGAAGGAGACCAAGAAGGAGGAATCTTCCGACTCTTCTGACAGTGACAGCTCCGACTCTGATTCCGACTCTGATTCTTCTGATGACGAGGAGGAGAAGAAGGAGACTAAGAAGGAGGAATCCTCCGATTCTTCTGACTCTGATTCTTCTGACTCTGATTCTTCTGACAGCGACTCTGATTCCGACTCTTCTGACGAGGAGGAGGAGAAGAAGGAGACCAAGAAGGAGTCCTCCGACTCTGACAGCTCAGACTCTGATTCTTCTGACAGTGACAGCTCTGATTCTGACTCTTCCAACTCTGAGTCCGAGTCTGAGGAGGAGAAGAAGGTTGAAGAGCCAAAGAAGAGAAAGGCCGAGGAGGAGGAGACCCCAGTTAAGAAGCAGAAGACCGATGAGCCAGCTACTTTGTTCGTTGGTAGATTGTCCTGGAACATTGATGACGACTGGTTGAAGAGTGAGTTCGAGCCACTTGGTGGTGTTATTGCTGCTAGAGTTATGACCGAGAGAGCTACTGGTAAGTCCAGAGGTTACGGTTACGTTGACTTTGACAGCAAGGCTGCTGCTGAGAAGGCCTTAAACGAGTACCAGGGTCGTGAGATCGATGGTAGACCAATCAACTTGGACATGTCTACTTCCAAGCCAGCTGCTCCATCCAACAGAAACGCCGACAGAGCTTCCAAGTTTGGTGACACTCCATCTGAGCCATCTGACACTTTGTTCCTTGGTAACTTGTCATTCCAGTGTGACAGAGACACCTTGTTCACCACTTTCGGTGAGTACGGTTCTGTTGTTTCCGTCAGAATCCCAACCCACCCAGAGACCGAGCAGCCAAAGGGTTTCGGTTACGTCCAGTTCTCCTCCATTGACGAGGCCAAGGCCGCTCACGCTGCTTTGAACGGTGAGTACATTGCTGGTAGACCAGTTCGTCTCGATTACTCCGCTCCAAGAGACCCATCCCAGAGAAAGTCCTTCGGCGGTGACAGAAAGTCCTTCGGTGGTAGAGAGAGAAAGTCCTTCGGCACCGGTGCCAACGCCAGTGCTCCACGTAACACTGCCGAGTTCAAGGGTAAGAAGATGACCTTCGAATAATTGAGGAGAATTGTTTGACTGGGTGTTGCATGACTTTTACTATTTTCTTTGGATTCTTTTGTTTTAATGATTGTTTCTTGTTTTTGGAGAGGCCACCTCCGAGAGGATGATAGAACGAGGGGTATGACTTGTCACATCAACCTGATACTTTGACACACTGCATTTGATGGCTCTAACCCATCTACTCAAAAGTTATTTGTTTTGTTCTTTTTTCCCTACTCTTTGTTGACGACTCGGGCCTCAGCGCGCACGCATATCTCTGGGGATCGGCGCAAGAGGATTTCTAATTTTTTTATTTGCATGTACACTAGACTTACTATCAATATAAAGACCAGATATGTTATAACTAGTTGGGTAATGTAGTCTCGACCCCGATGTGCCCCCGGGCCCCGGCTGTTTGAGCTCCCTAGGCGAGTCGGCATTCCCGGGTTAAGCGACGGGATGTGCAGCCGGGCCAGAGCTACCTGGGCACACAAGTTCATTAACACTGCACGTGCACCGGTAGCCAGGGGAAGCGCAACAACATTGTGGCATAAAACGAGCCTCCCCCAAGGAGTGCGTAGACGGTCCGAACGGCTGTAGAAATGAATGGATGGCAAAAAATGATGACATCGTAAATGCAGAACGGGACAATAGCTCGGCGTCTGGGGAAGAAGCCAAGACGAGAAGCCAAGAAACGGCGGTTATTGGAGTTTATCGGGCGGAGATCCATAAGACATTGTGGACTGATAGTGCATGGAACTGTCTGATTCTTTCTGGAACGCTTAAGTGGCCGGGAACCGGACCTAAAATGGTTCGTAGGTGTTTACAGCGGCAGTGAGCCATGATGGTTGGCATTTGAGGCAACGGCTTGGGAAAACACTGTTCGAAGCCTACTTCCCTACCAGAAGCTTAGAGAGGTGTGATTGCCCAGAAAATTGACAACCTGGGCAGGATGTGAAGAGATAGTCAAGGGGGTGATTAAGGTCCATTTGTTGTAGATACACATACCCCCTAAAACGAGTGTCTTCGGCGGCAACCCCCATCCGACTCAGCGGCATGGTTCCATTTCAAGCCTTGTGGGCTCGTACAATGAGGCCCGCTGTGGGATGGGTGCGGAGATGGGCACGCCCACACAACAGAGCCGTCAACAGCACCGGTCGATAGCGTAAACCAAGTGTAGAACACCAAGAGATCCCCGTCACCAAAGACAGGACCAAGACTGCTACGCCTTGGGGGCGCTAACACCTGGTCCCGATTACGAACGAGTGATGACGTTAGACTAGCCCGCGAATTTCTGAGTCGCACTGCCGGGGCGAATTTCCGCGAGTGAACAACATCATCAGCGTCAACACCCCACGAGAGCGGGAACGAACCTCCACCTGCTCGGAATCTCTTCACAGTCCTTTTATTACTCCCAAAGTGCCACCAGCAAGCGCGGCTAGCCACCTGCTTTATTGTCACGAACTCTCACGGAGCTCCCACACCGCGTTGAGTCTCTACACGCCTCCGCTCCGCCTCAGACACCACTCCCCTGTTTCCTGGCACCTCACAACAACCACCCTACACCCCCTAATAATCCTTCCAAAGTGTCTGTTGCCACCGACCAGATGAAGAAGGCTGTACAGCGCTTCCTCCCCTCGAGGTCGGCGTCAACATCGTCCTTCAAGAAGCCTTTCAAAATCGACAGTCTTAATCTCATACAAGATTTCTTCATAGATCTTGATGAGCCTCACAAGACATGGCGGCCCGGCGAAGTTATCACAGGTGTCGTTGTCCTGGACCTTAAGAAGAACGTCACACAAGTCAACATCACCCTCACTCTCGTTGGCTATATCAAGGTGAAACAGAGTACGAACGCCTCTAATGTGAGAAACAAACCTACCGTCTTGTTCAGACACACAACAACGATATACGGATACGATCCAAATGACGGGCTTCCGACAACAAATGACGATGAACCAACCTCAGGCCTCAGTAGAGGTGAACACAGATTCCCATTCTCCATGAAGCTACCCAAGAAGAACATTTATACTTCAATCAGTTTTGAGAAGGGCTCTATCTCCTATTCTTTACGAGCCTCAATCAACCATAACCCTTCCACTTCACCTTCACCATCCGCAAGCAACTCGCCTGCATCGCAAATGTCCACATCCACAGTGACGCAGATCTCTGAGAACCCAAGGAACTCTATTCAGCACTGTGATAAGGACCTCAACATAATAGTCCCGATCAACGTGGCGAAGATACCAAAACCTTCAACCAAAACAGCGTGTCTACGGATATCAGACAGAAGACTATTCAAAACAATTTCATCAACATCTACAATTAATTCTAACGCTACCCACTCCTCCGTGAACTCCGAAAACAGCAATGAGTCGGTATCAAATTTGCAACCTCAGTCGCTAAATGGCAAAGAGCAAGCAATCGTCAAGCTCTCAGTTGACCTTCCTCAATCGGGATTTCTTCGCGGTGAACTGGTCCCATTAAAGATTAAGGTGTCCCACTACAAGCCAATCCAATCTTCCACTGGCCTCATTGTGACTCTTATGAGACTTTGCCGCGTGGACAACGGGCCAGAGTCCGCCATACAGTCTTTCAGAAAAGATCTTTGCCAAACGATAGCGCCTCTGTACATTGACCCGGAGACACTATCAGGTGAAGTCAGCACCTCACTTCGTGTTCCTGCTGATGCATTCCCAACAATTGTTGGTTCCGAGATTGTCACGTTTCAGTATTACGTTGAGATCCTGGCGAACGTGTCAAACAAGAGCCTGGGATCTGGTCATACCCCAAAGAAGGGAAACCAAAAGTTTTCGCATTCTCTTGTCTTTGACATTGATCAACAACCAGACCATACAACAGCAGAAGAGAGTATGGTGAACGTTGATGTATTGAAAAGAGCCAAAAATTTCCTGGGATTGAACACTGAGATTATTGTCGGTACCGAAAGAGTGTTCAAGAAGAGAACACTAACTGGAAAGAAACACACTACAGATGCTCAAAAGGAGAACGGAACGCTGAATGGAGTCGATCCTGCCATCTTGGATGCTATGAGTCAAAGTTCTATTTCTCCAATCAGTATGAGTGAGCCGGCTATGGACCATTCTGGTATTGTTCCGGTTCCGGTCAACACTGTGGGTATCTCTCAAGGTCACGAAATCTCTCCACCAGAAATGCCATCAAACCTCAGCGAAAAGGAAGTTCTCCGTTTAAGGGAAGAAGCTCTGTTGCCATCAGAACCACTCATGTATGAAGAATCTGCACCAAGCTATGTCCTTCCAAGTGATTCCCCAGATTACACTGCTCCACTACCAGCTCTCGCCTCCACAGAGGTAACCATTACCGATGCAAGCGCCGATAAGGCAGAGTTGGAGAGAAGACGTTTGATGGAACAGGAGAGTGAACCACCTGAGTTTGACTACGTTCCAGAATATCCAACACCAGAGAATAGTAACGGTTCAAGTGAACTCTGAACTGCTGCAACCTTATTTGCGAGACGTTGAAAATGTTGATTACGAAGTCTCTCGGCTTTGAAAATTATGTCCTCTTTGAAATTTCGGTTATGTTTATTGTTTTGGGATCATGTTATGGGTTATATTAGGGTTTAGGTATAATTAAATGTTTATCTGTTATCATGTTATTGTTGAATCACGTAGTACATACTCACTCCATTGTTGCGGTATTATTATTTTGCCCTGCCAAGATTTTAGGAAGGGCCAACATTATGTTAGATCTTTGGCTGCACGAACAATATTATTCAGACAAAGAAGGCTTGGATTAGCCCTAAAAATCATCAGGATCGGCAATGAATTGCTATCACCCGAAATCTTGGAAAAACTAGAGCTGGATAACGCCAAGTAGTTGCATATATCTTGAATGCCGTTTCGGGAAAGGTTCCGAAAGATGCAGATCTGGTTTCGGGTGTCCAACTAGCAGTACCTAACAATGCCACTACTTCTCCCAAACTTCGGTTAATTATTATTTTTGGCTAGACTGGTGTTTGAAACAGTTAGGGAACATCTAACTAGCAATGATTGGAAGTGCATCGTGAGAGAATGGGTCGGCCCTACGGAAGAAGATGAGAATCTGTAAAGGTTGACAAGGGGGTACAAGGGTGACACAAGCCGTTTCAATCCATGAAATGGAAAGTAGAATCACCAGACTGAAATCACCTCATTTTATGGAACTGGGAGGTTAATTAAAAGGAAAAAGCGCGCTTTTTGACTAGTGCTTTGGATTTCAATCCAATGAACTCTGGCTGACTAATGTAAAGCTTTTAACATTCGTCCAAGAGGTCCCTTGGCCCAGTTGGTTAAGGCGTGGTGCTAATAACGCCAAGATCAGCAGTTCGATCCTGCTAGGGACCACTTCTTTTTTTGATGATGGCTTGTTGATTGTGTGTCCCCTACCAGTCGTGCCCCAACCATAGCGTCAGGCATGCCGCACGGGGAAGCGCATGTGACACACTTCAGAGCCATCACTCTGGGCGATTTCTTCACATGCTCTTCTTCCTCTTGAAGATCAAACACCCACTGCTGATAAACCAGAGCGGCACGCGACTTTTCTTCTTCCTTCCCCCCTTGCTCAACTCAAGGGACCTGAACGATACACAGGCCAGCAACTTCAACAGTCCGCTACGCCTCTGATCCAGAACTAAGCTTTGTCTGACGCCACCATCACTGACTCATCCTCCTTGAAACCAACAATAGCTTTTGTTCGGAGCACAGTGAATAACTTCAACAATGACAGAAACTCTCCACTCAAAGTATGAAGGAGACCGCCCTGAGGCAGACGCCATGAGCACCTCTTCAGAGTCCATATTCTCTACGTTCAGTAATGAACTTGATTACCAACAATCGCCTTCGACAGACAAACCAACTGACAAACCCGTTATCGGTAAAACTCCGGATGGTACTACTTTCCAGGTGCCTGAGACCCATGATATGGTCAGATCTCTCTTTGATCCTACACTCCGGAAATCCTATGCAGAGGTTTTGATTTTCCTCTCCTTACTGGCAAACTTTTGGGTATACAAGGTTCTTGGCACCCAGGAAGCTAGAATCATTGGATTTGTGTGTCTCTATACCTTCTGGAGATTGGCTTATAACTTGGGTATTGGTGTTATCTTGTACAAGCAGTCCAATCACACTACACTTGTCAACCTTGCTAAGCGCCTTGGTCTTTTCAAGAATGGCAAGAAGAGCACCATCCTTCAGGTTCTCGCTGATTTGGAAATTAAATCAAAGATGGGAAAGAACTATGATGTCGAAAGCTTTCCTATTGAGTTCAACACTTGGATTGTCTTCCGTCAGTTCGTTGACCTAATTTTGATGCAGGACTTCACCAGTTACATGTTCTTGGTATACACCTGTGGAATCAACAGCACTTTAACGCAAACTCCTTTCCTCAATTATACAAGAATCGTTTTGGGTTCTTTGATGGTTGTCTTTAACTTCTGGGTTAAGGTTGATGCTCACAGAGTTGTTAAAGATTATGCCTGGTACTGGGGTGATTTCTTCTTCCTTCAAGAAAGTGAATTGATCTTTGACGGTGTTTTCAACTTGTCCCCACACCCAATGTACTCCATCGGATATCTGGGATACTACGGATTTGCCCTAATCACAAAGTCTTACTTGGTTTTGTGTGTTTCCTTGGCCGCTCATGCTCTTCAGTTTGTGTTCTTGAACTACGTCGAGGAGCCACACATCGAGAAGACTTACGGTTCCGATACCACAAACGTTGTTGTTGAACAGCTTGAAGGTAATGAGAACTACCTCAAGCCATTGATGGTATTCAAGCACTTCAATCCAATCAGAATCTCTGACTACATGACCGTGTTATTGGCTATTTACAACATTCTTACTCCATTTGTTGTCGACCCACAGAATGATCTCTACACTTACGCAGTCTTTGCCGTTGCTATGTTCATCAAGGCAACTCAGTCTTTTGTTGTAAGCTACGTCTTGAGTAAGCAGAGTCAAGAGAAATGGTGGACTAAACTCTACTTGAAGTATGGTTTGGATAACGTTGCTGCTTACTCTGGCTGGCAATCTGTCTACAACTTGTTACTTGTGCTTTCGTACACATCTTTGTTTGGCGTTGCTTGTCGTGAAGTTTTGAACGATCAATACAAGGTTGGAACATGGCTACCTTTGAGATTTATTGTCGGTTCTTTGTTGATTCTCTTGCAAATGTGGACCAGTTCCTCCATCTACCATTCGATTGGAGACTTTGGTTGGTTCTACGGTGACTTCTTCTTACCTCACATGTCTACTAAAACCTTGTCTAAGTCTGGTATTTACAGATACTTGAATGATCCTGAGAGACTTCTTGGTGTTTCGGGAATCTGGGGTCTTACATTGATCACCTATTCTCCATTTGTCTTTGTATTGGCTATGATCTGGACCATTCACATGTCCCTCCACTTGGCCTTTGTTGAAAAACCACACATGATCAAGGTTTACGGTGAACAGCAGGTGAAGAAGAACATTTCTGGAGTTTCTCTTACTCTTGGTCAGTTTATTCCAAAGAAGTTGAACAGTTTCTACACCAACACTTTTGACCGTATGGACAGTTACATCAAGAAGAAACGTACTCAGTCTGAGACCGTTCACACCAAGAGAGCAAGACCACTGATGCACCGTGCTTCTATTTCCCACCACCAGGGTTACTCCTTAGACATTGTCAACTTGGATACAAATTCTGAGATTGAAATTGGAAAATCAATCAAGGTTAACTGGACAGCCCCAACTTCCCATCACTCCAAGGACTGGATTGGTCTTTACCAAGTTATGAAGACTGGATCTTCAAGAAAGCATACCGCTATCTCCAGTGCTGGCAAATGGGTCGCCGTGAATCCTTCTGCTTATAACAACAGAACTATTGGAATTGTTTCCAAGGAGTCCATTAGCAAGTCTAACGAAGGTGAAGTAACTGGTGTTGTGGAGTTTAGTGGTTCTTTGCTTTCCTTTGAACGCGGCGTTTATGAGTTGAGATACCATGAGAACAGTTCACACAAGGTCTTGTCAATTTCTCAGCCATTTGAAATTGTTGTTCCATCTATTGCTATTGACGACACGCTTGCTTCCTCCTTAATTGGCGTTATTCAGAGAGCATACCCTGTGAAGTCATACGAGGAGCCTCTTGACTTCAAAGTTGTTGATGCGGGCGCTATCAGTGATCTTGTCTCTGCTGCCACTGGTGTTGACATTGCTTACCAAGTCATTTTGAAGCTTAAATCCATTGCTAACATTGCTGCTAGAATCAAAAAGTCCAAAACAATTCTTGATGAGTTGAACGAAGGCGATCACTGATCGACGTACTTCTTGGGCATCTAGCTTCTGCAGGGCGAAAAAAAGCATTGGGTGGTTTTTGTACATAAACTACATCCTGGATCAAAATGCATTATTCATTTTCATTAATTTATTGTGTAGCAGAAGCGTTCTCCAATAAGAGACCAACGAGTGCACTTTTTACCAACTCTGACTTCTTCTGTGCTCTCTCAATAATCTCCCTTAGGTTATCAAGAGGCTTCAAAGACTCACTCAGAATACCAACAACTTCATTATTTTTCACAAAACTCACGACTGTGTTATCTTCGTAGACAAACCCTGAGGCCACAACGTCCAAGACTTCAATTCCAGCATCTATCAGTGCCAACGTTGTAGCATCACTGATGAGACTCAGAAGCTTCAAGTACAACTTCTCCGGATTCTGTACGCTTATCACGTTAATGAAGATGTCAATACCTGATTTTGGATACTTTTCCAAGTTGATGACGCTGAGGAAGTTATTCTCGATGTAATTGCAAAACTTCTTTTCCATCAACTGGTCAATAACTGCACTGACGTCATCCAAATTTACACTAAGATTTGCCTTCTCCATGAATGAGCCTCGTATTGGTCTTGGCCCATATACGCTCACAGAAACAATATTATTATCCACTTCAAGGTATGATGATCCGTTTGCATTTGAAACAAGTCCCGTTTTGATGAATGTACGTTTGAGTTGTGATTCAATATCATCTTCGAGTTGTGCGTTGATCTCCGTCTTTTGTTTGAGATCAGCTGGGAGTGGGGCATAAACAAGTGGCTTGGCCTGTGGAGGGCCAAGAAGTCTTCTTCTATCAATAGTATTCATTGTTGGTTGATTGAATCCTGGATGATACAGAGAGGGAAATCTAAAGGTTCTGATTCATGAAGATGGACCCAGAAATTTTTGGGGAAGCGAAAAACTCACACCCGCACACCACATTATTTGTGAAGTTCGCCAGAAGCACCAGTCCAAACAACTGCACAAGCTAGTCTTTCTTTTTCTTTTTTGCTTGCCAATGTTCCGTTTACGGTTTTAGAATGAACAAGTTGTAGCAGCAAAAGTTTTGGCCTGTGGTGGTAATTGCGCTGGCAAATGTGCGCCATATGTGGTAGTCGTGGCTCCAAAGACGGCGGGTTGCCCGGGTGAAATATCCCGGCCGGGCCAACATGCATCAAAAGAGCTGATCTTGGAGGACCCCCTTTGTTTGGATTCCTTTTGGTGTGGAATGTGTCGTGACACTCTGGACTAACTTAAAAAACTTACCGGCTGGGATCTAATTCTAGAAAGGCAAAATAGGGCGTATTAATGCTCTGTGCTCTGTAATTGAAGATACAATTGTCTTCGCTGATTAAAGCCTGAACAGATTTGGTGCTTTAGTCTATGCTCGACGTGTTAGCCGCGCCTGACACGTGTCAAATTCTCGCTCAAATCTCACCGGACCATTAGCCAGAGAATATAAAAGGTCTGATGGCCGGCCTTGGGTGGGTCTTAAGCGCAGACGCGCAGCTCGTAGCCTCGGGTGGGACAACCCTCGGAGCACTTCAGAGGGATGCTAATGTGCATGGGGAGATGCAGACGGTGTGTAAGATTTGACCCATGGCGTTAGATTTGTAGATTTCGTTTGTTTATATGGGTGCAATCAATTTGGTACACCTTGTCCATCACTTTGGTACATCTTGTCCATCAATTTGGTACCGAGTCACGTGACCTGGCTCATCCAGGAGCCCAGTCCAGTGGGGAGAGCTGGGAGGAGGGTCGGGAACCGATCTCCGGCTTTGTGGCATTGGGCCCTGCCGCTACCCACAAGAGGCGTTAATGTGTGGGCCTACGCGCGCCAAATCAACCCGCGCCGGCTAGTGAATAGGCCACTTTGAAATTGCGAGATTAGCGTATCTTCTAATACCCAGGATGAAAAGCTTTCGTGATGATAATATAAAGCAGACCTGGAGAATGGTAATAGTATAATTTTTAAGCTTATTAATATGTTTAATTGAATTAAATATATTTAGTATTTGTGTTTTCCACAGAAAATGGGGACGAGTTGACATCCTGACAGGAGGAAACGATCTTTCTGGCAATACTTGCTCTGTCTACAAAATTTCAGAGTCTCATCAGTTTATGGGGCTGAGAAAATGGGCAAAACTCTCTCTGGCTGACGCGTCACTTGCTTGTTTACCCCAGCTCGATCTGCCGCAAAGAGGACGCGTCGTATGGGCCTCGGCTAGACGCGTAAGCTGGGGTGCCCGCGCGCAGATCTGCCTGGCTGGGCCCTTGAATAGGCAACTTTTAAATTCAGATAGCATACGCTGTGGTTACCAGATTTTAAAAGTAACACCAGGTATAGATACTTCAAAACCTACATTTTCTTGTAATACACCTTTCAAGACCTCCAATTTTCAAAAAATGCGTTTTTCCCAGAAAATGGAGACGAGTAAAAATTCTGGCAAGATGAAATGTCTTTTCGATAAATAGACCAATTTTTGCACTATTCAAAGGCCATTTAGAAGAAATTGAACCATATATTCTGAAACTCCAACATTTATTCCTTCTAAATCCAATTTTAAAAAGTTGCTTAGCCTAGTGTGTGCTGAGAACTGGGAATTTATTTAGAGCCAATATTGGGCCATCTGGACCCACACCTTTGCCCCACTACGTACACCAAGGCATGCCCTGTGAGCGTCCAAAGAGACTCTCTCATGAGAGTCTACAAGGACACCTTAATATCCACAGAATACCAGAAAACTACAAAATCGAGCATTTGAGGAAGCAACGATGCATTTATTGAGGATCTAGTGGGCACATGACCTTAAGATCTGCTAGATTGAGATACATGCACACTAGTATTAATCAAAGACATTAATTTCGAGGGAATTAGAACACACGGTTGGAAAGTAGAGTATTTAATGTCTCTCAAGCCGGTTTTATTTGCGAGTTATAAGGAAAGTGGGCGCTGAGTACTGGTAATTAATAAACGTGGAAAAAAGGACATCTTTACCCAGGTCCCACACCTTTGTCCTACCAGGTACACTGCAAGGCCGCCCTTTGAGTATAACCCGTAGCAATTGACGTCTTCGAGTGGCTATAAGCTATAACCATTGATTAACATGTTACAAATGTCAAAAAAGTACAGAATATATTATTTGAAGAAGCAATAACGGATTTATCAGGTATATATAAGAGCAGATGTATTCAAGGAGTCATTTGTTCAGACGCGTTTTGTCTATCTGTGTGCGATCAGAGCACGTGACCGGAGCGTACACTGGTGACTCGCCTCGTCTTGGAAGATATCGTTTCCTCGCAAATCCCCTTGTTCATTAGAACTTACTATACGAGACAAATTAATCGACATCTATAGTACTAATTAGATAATAGCATCGACCGTGTCTCCATCATGGAGGTCTCAAACTGGGACTTCCCACTTGAAGTAGCCTGCATCTTCAAGCTCCTTGATGGACTGTGCCAACTTTCCCGTTTCCTTCTTGTACTTGATATATGCTTCCTTTAATGGTTTAATGTTAGCTCTGATACGACACTGCTCCTCATCCCAGAAGACTGCCTTATATCCATAATCGCCTTTAACCGCTTCGGACTCTCTGTACAACATGTTCTTGTAGTTGACATCCTTTGGATATCTCAAATCATGATGGTTTCTCTCTTCACCTTCAGCACTCTCCGAATCAGTTTTCATATCTTTAATAGATGGAAGCTCTAGTCTTCCACTCCACACACGTGCAAGCCAAGCTCCTTGAGTCTCTGATAGACGGGTTGGAAGAACAAACTTTGGAAGGCCAACCACCGCAAGTGTAGGGTTACGATACCATACCATGTGTCTGTACAACCCATGAACCTTCTGTCCATCTGTGATCAGTGGTGGATCAGTTTCAATGAATGGGATTGACTTCAGATATCCGGTGCAAAATATTACGGCATCCACATCAGTTATAGAAGATCCGTCTTTGAAGAACACGGTTTGAGTTGCGGGTTCGAAATGGTCAAGATCAGCAACGTCTTTGATTCGATCATCAGCACCAGAAGGAAGAAGGTTTTCTGATCTGACAGACTTGTAGATGGTCTTATCCAACATTGTGGCGAGCTGATATGCAATATCAGCACCAGAAGCGGAGTTACCCACGACGAGGATGTTTCTTGCATTGGCAAATTGTGATGGCTGATCGTAGGATTTAGCATGGATGATTGATCCTGGGTGTTCTTTGCCCCACTTTTCAACTCCTTCAACATCGGGAATGAATGGCTGATCATAAGATCCGACAGCAATGGCAACAGCATCGAACTCTTCAACCGTCTCAGCACCATTCTCCAAACTCCGAGAAGTGACTTCCCACTTCTTTGGCATACTTAACCATCGAACAGACTCCACTTCGGTATTAAATCTCACATAATTCTCAATAGCCTTGGAGTACTTATCGATATACTCAAGAATCTGCTCTTGTAGTGGGAACAATGGAACATCATCCGGGAATGGGAAGTCCTTGTAAGCCATCAGGTCCTTTGGCACATTGGCATCAAGGAACTTATACACCGGTGATTCATAGAACTTCTTTCCATCAACTTCAACCTTACCTATCTTTCTTGCTGGATCAATTGATGGGACGGGCGTCTTGGAGGGAACCTGCTTCTTTTCCCCCGTGTAGTTCCAAAGTCCACCACTCTTATGACGACGCTCGAAGACGGCGATCTTATCAAACGCACCCTCAGCAACGAGTGCTCTGGTGAATCCTGATCCAGTGGGACCTCCACCTATAACCGCAACACTTCTGATGTTCATACTGGTGGTATTATTGCCTTGTATCTGTAGCCCCAGTCAACAGGAGTTGGAGACGAGAGAAGATGAGCTGATTGTTCTCCTGTCGGGACTTCTAACACCGCGTCGACGATCGCGGACTGTGGCTCCTAAAGTCTAACTCGGGCCCAAACCTGACTCTGATTTCTCTTTCAATTGGACCATTCTTGTTGATGATTGGGTGTTTCATAATTTCGTCGACTAATATTGTAATCCAAAGTCCTATTCCGATGCGAATCTTAGACATTCCAAGAATTGTTGGTTCTTTCTTATCAGTCAAGAGGGATCCATGACTTCTCGAATATCCGCACGTACACTTCTACAACTGACCACAACAACAAGCCATTAACACACACAATTTGGTATTTAGAATATACATGGTACACTTAATGACCACTATCAAGTTTCAACAGCCCGGCCACTTTCAAAACCTTTAAAGATCTTGCAGTCTGATTTCGCACAATGGGCCTAACCTCAGATTCTACATGTGAGCACTAAACCAGCCCACAACTCACCCAATTTAAATGCAATGGACAAAATTCCACTTCCACAGGAAACCTTGGGCATTATAGAGCAATTTTGAATATTTAAAAAAAAATAATAAAAAAGAAATGACGACATCTGCAGGATTCGAACCTGCGCGGGTAAACCCAAAAGATTTCTAATCTTTCGCCTTAACCACTCGGCCAAGATGCCTCTTGATATTTTTTTGAAATATCTGTGATATCCACATTCGGAAGGTGGTCGTGGCCCAACCATACGGTTAGGGCAGCATAAAATGGTTTGCGCCACACTAAAACGCCTCACTTTTCCAGTTCTGCTTGTCCAGCCCCACCATCTAAAGCTCACATCATCCAACCCCTTGTTCGGTGGCAACAAGACATGTTGGGTTATCATACTTATTTGAAGATATAAGCCAACATCCCATTTTCTGAATCGTTACAACGTACAGATCTCAGATTGCAAGCGCAGATTCTCTGAACCCTTTGAACGTTTCAAAGGCTGTTTACAGATCTCAACAGCACGGATCTCAACTCAATTTGACACCTGAGGCCTCTTTGACAAGGAATTGAGGGGTGTGACGTCTCTAGAATTGATTATTTGACCGTTTCAAAGGATTTCCTGAAGAAACAAGGAGAACCTATTGAAGAAGAGCAATGTTGATAAGCGTTCTATCGATAACATGTTTGCTTGTGACATTTGTCACTTGTACACAGTTTATCTTCTGTGATAATGTCACTGAAGGTACACGTATTGCCGTCATTGGTGCTGGAGCAGGAGGATCAGCACTCTCGTATTATCTCCAAAGATACACATCCCATCTTTACAACATCACTGTGTTTGAAAGCAATGGATACGTTGGTGGAAGATCAACAACCATTGGGAACTATGCTAGTTCTCTTAAGGAGGGCTACTCTGAGGATGTCTTGAAGAGTACAGTTGAACTTGGTGGCTCTGTCTTTGTGGACCAGAACTATATCTTGGCCAATGCCGCTGAAGAGTTCAATCTGACCGTATCTTCGTCTACCCCCGTTGAACAGTATGATAAGGTGTTTGACGGATCCACTGGAATATGGGATGGGTCCAAGTTTGTGTTTTTCCGTGAGAAAACTTCATTCTTTCGTGGAATTCTGAATAAGATTGGACTTGTCTGGAGGTATAATTTCTCTCTTGTGAGATTGTACTTCGAATTGAACCGGATCATCAAGGCATTCCTCACTCACTTTTATGGAACCTCTTTCCCGTTCAAGTTATCCACAATAATTTCTGAAGCAGAGCTTTCAAAGTACACTGGTTCTTGGTCGTATGATCTCATGGTTGAATCTGGATATGGAACCAATTTCCTCAACGAACTTGCAGAGCCAGCCACCAGGGTCAACTACAGATCTAACCTCGATGACATCCACGCATTCGGTACCTTTGTCAGCTTTGCAGCATCGAATGCCATGGCAATTGAAGGTGGAAATTACAAGATCTTCGAAAAATTCCTGGAATACTCGGAGGCCAAAGTGAATTTAAACACCAGAATCACCAAGATCTCAGCCTATCATGACGGAACTTGGAATTTGACATATGATGGAGAAACTGCCACATTCGACCAAGTGATCATCGCTGCACCTTTGCAGTTCACAGGAATTGAGTTTGAAGGAGTGGAAGTCAATTTGGAAGATGTGGAGTACAGAACACTGTATGCGTCTTACGTCCAGGCCCCGTTATCTAATCAGGTGAGCATTGGCGGGAAGAAACCAAACCATCTTTTCACTACGGGATCCGAGGTTCCCTTCTTCTCTTGCAACGTGGTTGACTATGATGAAGCCACATCTCGCGTGCTGTACAAGATCTTCAGCCCAACTGGTATCAATGAGACATTCCTCCAGGACCAGCTGTTTGATAACAACATCACAGATGTGGAGATTGTGTTTCAACACGAATGGCATCCATATCCACATCTACAACCTACTACGGAGTTTGATGACCTTTCATTGGCACCAGGATTGTGGTATCTCAACGGAATGGAGCGCTTTGTAAGCACAATGGAGACCGCCTCACTTGCTGGGGCCGCCGTTGCCGGCCACATAGCGAGGGGCCATAACACGAGCGCTATCACGGTGCCATGAGGGGACAGACTACAGTGACCTCTTGTGTATGTTTTTTTTTATCTCGTTTATCGCAATCACATGGCTATGGCTGTCTATGCGTGACACCTGCGACGGTTATCTGAGACGTGTCAGACATCTGACAAGAGGCAAAACTTTTCTTCTTGTGCATGTACGTAGTGATGATCAGTGATCACGCAAGTCGGAGGGCCCCGGCCGCATATAAGGTAGAAAGGCAACTCCGAAACTTGTCCTTAATTGGGTTATCTCCATTAGATTGTAGGCTGATCGGCTTTATCTCTGCAGCGGGCCCGGAGTTATCAGTGGTGGGCCTGATAGCCGATAGCCTCGGGCCAATCAGAAACGCGCAATGTTAGATGCGCGAAATCTACACCGCTGATAAGAGATTTGCGTACATACGAGTCTTCCCGGGCACCCGTGGACCCCTACGATCGCTTTACAACTACAACGGTGGCAGACGCTGTGAACTGGTAAAAAGGCCTGGGCTTGAGAGTGTCCTACCGATGGGGCTATCCTCCACCGAGAAACCGGGCCTTGTCCTCCGGTTCCGGCGCCCCAGGGTTAATATTTGGGTCTGGCTGAAAAAAGCTGCGTCTGCGACTCTGCTCTCGCATTAGATAAGCGTTAGAACAAAGGGAGGCTCCAGCCAATTATACAGTCCGTTTCTTTCACCCGGAATGAGTCCCCCGAGTGACGTGGTCTGCCCACACATCCCGGTACATATAAAAGTCTAATCGCATCCCCTTCCTTCTGTCAGGGGCCCCACACTGTTTACCAGCAACCAACACAACTATCAACAATGTCCTCTGATGCTGCTGAAGAAACTGGTCTCACCGGTGTTGGAACCGGTGGTGACTCACTCACAGTCGACTTTAACTCTCAATTCGAACTTGCTAACATGGCATGGATTGGTACTGCCGCCATCCTTGTCTGGATCATGGTCCCAGGTATCGGTCTTCTTTACTCCGGTCTCTCAAGAAAGAAACACGCATTGTCCCTTCTCTGGGCCTCTATGATGGCTGTTTCTCTTATCTCCTTCCAATGGTTCTTCTGGGGTTACTCTCTTGCCTTCTCCCACAATGTTTACGGTGAGTTCCTCGGCTCTCTTCAATTCATTGGTTTGAGAAACGTTCTCGGTGCCCCATCCGTTGTTTCTACTCTTCCAGATACCGTCTTCTGTTTCTTCCAGGGTATGTTCGCCTGTGTCACTGGCTGTCTTATGGTTGGTGGTGCTTGTGAGAGAGCTAGATTGGGCCCAATGATGGTCTTCCTCTTTGTCTGGATCACCGTTGTTTACTGCCCAGTTGCTTGTTGGACTTGGAACCCAGAGGGATGGCTCTGTAAGCTTGGTGGTCTTGACTACGCCGGTGGTGGTCCAGTCCATATCACCTCTGGTCACGGTGCTTTGATTTACGCCCTTATCCTCGGTAAGAGAAACGACCCAGTCGCAGGTAAGGGTTTGCCAAAGTACAAGCCACACTCCGTTACTTCTGTTGTCCTTGGTACCGTCTTCCTCTGGTTTGGTTGGTTCGGTTTCAACGGTGGTTCTGCCGGTACCACCACCATCAGAGCTTGGTTCTCCAACGTCAACACTAACGTTGCTGCTGCCTCTGCTGCTTTGACTTGGATGTTTGTCGATTACTTCAGATCTGGTGGTAAGTGGACCACTGTTGGTCTCTGTTCTGGTGCTATTGCCGGTCTTGTTGGTGTTACACCAGCTGCTGGTTTCGTTCCAATCTGGGCCGCTTTCATCATTGGTGTTGTTACCGCTACTGGTTGTAACTTTGCCGTTGACGTTAAGAACCTTCTTAAGATTGATGATGGTTTGGATGTCTGGGCCCTCCACGGTGTTGGTGGTTCCATTGGTTGTGTTTTGACCGGTATCTTTGCTGCTGACTACGTTACTGCTTTGGACGGTACTGTCATCTCTGGTGGTTGGATCAACCACAACTGGGTTCAGGTTGGTTACCAATTGGCTGGTATGATGGCCATTATTGGTTGGACTTGTTCCCTCACTGCTATCATCTTGCTTGCCTTTGACAGAATTCCATTCCTTAGACTCAGACTCAGACCAGATGAGGAGGAGCTTGGTACTGACCAGGTTCAGATTGGTGAGTTCACTTACGAGGAGGACATGATCTACATCCCAGAGCCAGTTAGATCCAACGCATCCAAGATGCCACCAGCTCAGCCAGCTCTCATTGATGACCATATCAACAACAACACTGACGGTACTTCAGTCGAGAAGGAGAAGAAGACCGAAGAGGCCAGTGCTTGAAAAAGACCTTGACGTGTCCATTCGCTCGAATCTTGTTTACGTTTCCATACCTTTTTTGCTTCCGCCTCATTTGATTTTACGCCCGTTCCATGACTGAAAACCTTTTCGTCTTTGTAAGAGGTCAATACTAATACCTTAATTGATTTTATTTCCTTTAGATTTTTGTTTAAATCGCCTTTCTGTAGACTGCGTGTGGGATTGTATGTGTATTGGTGATGACACCCACCGATTTCACCATCAACAGATCCCCTGCAAGGAAGACTTAGAACATCTACAAGAACTGGATCAATCATAATCCTGGAAAGCCAAACATTGTCCTTAACATTAACGATCATAACTCATTCTTCTCTTAAACTCCGCGTATTCAAAACTCTGTGGATAATACGCATCTTGGTCCGTCTCCATAACATCCTCTGAACTCACCGACTGGTTCGAATGGAAGCAATACTCCGGCTTACACCCTACATCATTACACTCAACTGGTCTTAGTGCATGATACTTCCTCATATGCTCCTCCTTATGCTTTTGTAGTTCCTCATCCCTCAACTCTTGCGATGAGCGTCTCAGACCAGTATAAGACACGTTGAATTGCTCATGCGATACACCAGCGTCAATATCCACACTTCCACGCTGGCGCTCGTGCTTGGATTCTTCTGGGACTTGTGGTGTCAGTTCTTCTTTTAGCAGGACTGGTTGTCTCTTGTGTGGGACGGTCAGATGGAGACTGTCAACCTCAGCGGCTATGACGTCCTGTTGTGTGGGTGGCTTAGTAGTGGTATTGCTACTAGACACCATCTGTGCTAGTTTGTAATTGGATGAATGACGTCTTTGTAAGAACTCAGGGAGTGTAGAGTGTTCATACTCCAAGTCATCGTGATGGTGGGCATCTAGAGAGTGCTGGAGCTGAGCAAAGTTTGGTTCTGGGGTGCGTGTTGCGGCGGGAGCCTCTATTATGCCCTGTGTAGTAGAGCCCCGTCTTGGTTGTGGATTGATGATGTGTGGCATGTTTCAATAATTGACAGATGGATATATTCCTTGATGCGTGTCAGCAATCCACGATGCGCAGGTAAGGTACTTTATGTATGCTGGGGAGGTCAGGTGGCGTGGCGTCGGAATTGGCAGCTTCTAGGGTGGTCCAGAACAATAGGGACACCCGGGAGATTCGGTGGAGTTCGAGTAGTAAGCCGTGTATTATGTGAGCCAATTAACAGAATAAGGAATAGCGTCGTCTGCTCCATTGGGTCGTGCGAAGGGTATCGGTATCTCTTTTTGCCTTTACCGTTGTGCGCACCTCCCCTTCTCCTGCAGCGCAATCATCGTGTCTTACTCCAAGCTTTGAAGAATACGGTCGCTTACCGTGCTCACAAAAGGGCGAGGGTCCGAGGGACATGATAGAATTGAAAGGTGTCCTGTGCAGAACACAATGTTCTCTGCTGCCGTTATTGATGCCCATTGTTACTGCTTATGCCGACCCGTTCGGCTCACGTTACCTGTATGCAGCAGCCGGTAGACTGATACTAGGGAGGCTGTCACGAACACACTCCGGGCACAACGCCCCCACAAACCGGAGGGATTCTAGACCGTTTTATTCAGAGACCAAACCACACCACAAAAGATCCAATCACTAGACATGGACCCCTTCAGTACTGTCGGATTAGACTCCGTATAGTAGTTCCAGCCGAGGATACGGCAATTCCGCTGCCATTTATCAACGGGTCGATTAGACTGTCACGGGTCACGGCCACGGCTCCGGACAACGACAAAAAGACTTTGCTTTCCTTCCTTTCAATTAACAGTAAAGCAAGAAAAAAACACAGCAAAATGACAATGCCATATTCAATCACTGAAGCAAAACCTCTCCAGGAAGTTGTCCAAGTTTTCACTGATGATGGCAAGAGCCACGCATAGTATGTCTATCTTCCACTACCCCGGATACGAACTCGAGCCCCCTCTCTAACACTAACCAAACAGCCTCCACATGTGGTTGAGGGACAACTGCCAGTGCTCCGAGTGTTACAACACTGATACATACCAGCGTGTTTTTGACTCGTACACTATTCCAGAAGACATCCATGCCGTCAAGTGTACCTCTACTCCTTCCTCTCTCACTATCGAATGGTCGGATTCACACTCCTCCACATTCACTTCTGAGTGGCTCAAACTGCACACTGCGGAGTATACTAAACCAAGTCCTCACAAGGAGTACACATATCCGCCACGTATTCTTTGGGACAAGTCTTACATTGAGGCTAACGTTCCTTCTGTCCCTTATGCGGACGTTATGGCTGGGAACCACAAGAAACTCATCAACAACGTTCGTCAATTTGGATTCACATACATCTCTGACGTTCCAAAAACCGGCGAGGCAACTGAAGAAATGTGTAAGAAGATCCTTCCACTTCGTCATACTCACTACGGTGGCTTCTGGGACTTCACTACAGATTTGGCAATGAAGGACACTGCATACTCTGACATCGAGATCAAGTCCCATGCAGATGGTACCTACTGGGAATACACTCCATTCCTCCAATTGTTCCATTTACTGTTCCATGATGGTGAAGGTGGTCTCACCACACTTGTTGATGCGTTCAAGTGTGCTCAAGATATGCAGAAGGAGTATCCAGAAGAGTTCAAGACCCTTTGCGAGGTCCCAGTTGAGTGTCATTCCCTTGGTGATGTCCATTTAGTCCAGAGAAAGCCTGTTTTCATCTTTGATAAGAATGGTGAACTTGAGCAGATTTCTTGGAATAACTGTGATCGTTCTTCAAACTATCATTTGGATAATGAAACACTCAAGAAGTTGTACCGTGCATTGAGAAAATGGAACGAGGTTATTTCCAGAGAGGAGAACGTCGTTTGGAAGAGACTTGTTCCAGGTGAAGTTTTACTCTTTGATAATTGGAGAGTTTTGCATGCTAGAATGAAGAAAACTACCGGAAAGAGAAGAATGTGTGGTGTCTACTTTGACAGAGATGATTTCTTGTCTGCAGTTCGTCGCGTCAACTGTGACGACGAGGCAAAGCTATTTGATTTGTCTACTTAAGTTATTATTTCCAGGGAATAAAATATCGTTCCATTTATTGACAGATAGTGTAATACTGTAACCATCCATTAGTCATCACGTATGAGTATGCATGCATAAAATAAAGAATATGTGTGTGTTGTAAGGTCATAAGCAACAGAAATTCATCAAAGTTTGGAGAAGTCAAAGTCGAAACTGGATCCACAACCACAACTAGAAGCCATGTATGGACTATCAACGACTTTAAACATACTTCCAATCAACTCAGTGGTGTAATCCACCGTACTCTCCCTTAGGATTCCCAAAGATGAATCATCAATGAGCACCCTTGCGCCATTCTTCTCAAATAGACAGTCATCTTCAGTTTTTGTACTCATATCACTCAACTCCAAATTATACTGGAATCCATGACATCCACCACTTTCAACGCTGATTCTTAGGGCAACATTCGGATTGTTTTCCTCCTGTGCGATCGAGTTAAGTTTCTCAACAGCACGTTCCGAAATGTCTAGCACCAAGAGTTTACCATCATCGGCAAACTTCTTGTCTGTGATCTTCAACTCATGCTTAGGTTTCTCTCCAAATGATCTGGATGTGTTTGACAGAGACGTTGGAGCCCTGGCTCTCTTTTGTGGGGCCTGTGTAGTGTATGACATACAGCGTGGGGGTGTTCTTGTCAGAAGCAGCCGCGTGTTGCGGAGTATGAGCGATGTGTGAGCTCTTGAAAAGCTTCTAAGCATCATGTTTGAGATAGATATGACAGTAGTATATGAGACCCCTCCAAAGCGGTTGTTTATACGTTGTTAGTGGTGAGGAAAGAGTGTGACCTTTGACAAATCGGTGGTTCGCTGGGGGCAATTGCGAAAGTACTCCGAGTCGGAATATACCCAATGAGGAATACCGAGGGTAACAGAAATCCGAGTTCCGAGTTCGAACCCTGAGCGGCGTTACCAGTTTCCAGATCTGTGAACATGAAGATCTTTTACTGGGTTAATCCTAATGGAAAAGAAGCCACCACACACTAACCTGCAACACGAACTAAAGCCACCGGTAATCAAGAGCAACGGGGCATGTCTTCTTGTGCCTGTTATCCCGTCAACGCCGTGGCAATTTACATCGCGCGCCTCCGCTTGACGTTAGTGGCTACCCGCGCCTGTGCTTGCCGTACAGCTCAACAAAGCTTCCTCCTTTATGTCATCCACCTTCTCCTCTTTCGGAAGGCAACAGCAAGCACCTGTAATATATATAAAGGCAAATCTCCTTTCTATTATTCCTTCCTTCTTGCCGCCCGCCGTTCCCTTGATTCTCTGAACCATCAGCTTATCGCTTGACGCATTACATTACAGGACACAATGACAAAAGGATCCAACATCGTCTTCGAGCTCATCACCGACGCAGAGATCATCAGATACACTCATCTCCAGAATTCTGGCGCTTGGAAGTCCAAGTTGACCGCTGAGGAGTACGCCGATAGAGAGTGGGCCATTGGATGTGAGTCCAAAGTGGGAAAGAGAGACGTTGACAGACACTTGGGAGTTTTCCACTTCGCCTTGAGAGATCTCTCATTACCGGCAGATACTAACGTGAGCAACATCGTCGCTTCATGTGAGACCATGAACAGATTGGGTTGGGCCATTGCTCCACAAGGTGAGTTGAAAGAGGTTGTTGCTCCTTGTATCGGAGGTGTTTTCACTCTTCCAGAGCACAGAAGTAAAGGTTATGCCGCCGTGATGATCCAGAAGCTGAACGAGTATTGGGATGCCAGACTCGACAAGGATGGATTCATGTTCCTCTACAGTGAAGTTGGTACATACTATGAGAAGTTTGGATACAAGAACATGGAGGTTGGTTTGCACCAGGTCCACATCCCAAAGGATTACACACCATCTCTTGGTGAGGATTCTTTCCACTACTTGAAATACGAAGAGTACGGTAAGATGGTCGACTCTCAGTACAAGACGGTCAAGGAATCATTGATCTCCAAGTCCAAGTCCTCAGACAAGATTCTCTACTCTCTTATCCCAGACATGGATATCTACTCTTGGTTCCATGACAGAGATTTGTTCATCTCTGGTAAGCTTCACCCAGAGTTGAAGATCGAGCACTTTGGTGTGGTGGCGAACGATGGATCCAACGACCACATTGTCTGGCTTCACGACTGGAATGACCACCATTTGACCATTGTTTCATTGGTTGCTTCATCTCATGAGCGTTTCAAAGAGTTGATCAACCAGGCTATCAAGGAGGCAAAGTTATTTGACATGCATGAACTCGCCATCTGGGATACAAGTTTGGGATACAGTGAAGATGCTCATGAGAAGGCCCTGAAATATCTCGAGTCCTTTGAAGGTACCAAGACTTTCCAGCCAAACGGATCCATTTCTTCAATCAGAGCATTGGATGGTACACCATACACAGACATCGCTTGGGAGTACAACGAGAAATGGTGCTGGTTCTGAAACAAAAAAACTGCACGCATTTTAATCTTTATTCTTTATTATTTTTTTTTTTTTGGGAGAACTGGCTATGTATAGAGTCCAAGGAAGAGTTCAATTCTAATCACGATCAATTTTGTAGTTTAAGGGATGCGTCAACGCCTGCAAGTGCAAGGGTTCCTTGATTTGTCATGCCCATTATTCGAACCCCGAGGTACGGGGACTACTACAGTATAATGTATGAGCGCTTATCAACCTGCTTACGTCCGTTACTTGATGAGAAATCAGTGAAGTAAACGTCAACTATCACCAGTCTGAGTTTCCTCGGCGTTTGAACAACGTTTTGATGAGACATTTGTAAGATTGAACCATAAAGTCGTGCTCACTGCTTACTAAACCGGCCCGGGGTATGCAGATCCCCTGTTGTGAACATTGTGGCGTATATAAAGAACAGGTGATTCCACAATATTCCAAACAGCAAACCACTCCTTCTTCCAACACATCAACTATCAACTCAAACAACGAATTAACAAAATGCCTTACACAATTGCAGTCATTGGAGTCAACGGTTTCCTCGGCAAGCCAACGCTTGATGCTCTTCTTTCCGAGCCATTCGTGTCTAAGATAAACACCCCAATCAAAGTGATCTCCCACTCTGGAAAATCCCCAGTTGAATCTGACAAGATCGAAATCATCTCTAGTGCTAATGGATACAGTGGGCTCTTTGCCGGTGTTGATGCAGTTATTAACCTTGCCGCACCTCCACACAGTGTCAACCCTGCCATCATCGATGAGCTCGTATCAAGTAAGGTCCCACTGTACATCCCATCCCAATTCGGTACAGATCTTCCAGCTGCAGATTCTACTTTTCCTGGGTTCCTTAGTGCTAAGACTGAGCATTCCGAAGCTGCCAGAGCTGCTGGTTTGAAGACAGTGGATGTCATTACTGGATTGTTCATCAGTGCTGATCAAAAGTTCTTGGGATCTCCATTCTCAGTGCTTAACTTTGACTCTGAGAAGAATGAGCTTGAAGTTGTTGGAGATGAGAACACTTTATTGAATCCATCATTCCTTGAAGATGTTGGAAAGACCCTTGCTGCTTTGGTAACTCGTGACGATTACGCTTCCATCCCAGACACCATCAGAGTTTACTCCGGAAGAGTCACCATTGCTGATCTTATTGCCCATTATGAAAAGGAGACCGGTGTCACCGTTACAAAGACATACACTGATCCACAGAAGTTAGTGGAGGAGGCAAAAGTGAAGTATCAGAATTTCTCATTCAACGATTTCTTGTATTACCTGAAGACATTGGCTGGTCTTGGTGAAGGTCATGGTCTCATCTTTGAGAAGAATAACGACAGAGAGTTTGTCAACCCTGGTGAATCCTTGTTCAAGTGGACAAAGTATCAGATCTAAGTTCTACAGAGGATGTAAAACAGAGAAACAAACGATCATAAAAACACTATAGAGACTAAGTAGCAGATTTTAGACTTGCGATGTAGCAACAGTAGCTGGTTTCTTAACATCACCCATTTCATATGAATCTGAAACATCATGGGAAGAAGCCTGCTCCTGACCGTGAAGAATCTCAACCTTTGAACTCTCACCATAGAAGCCTTCAGTGGAGTAACCAGTAGCCAACAATGGGTCAGCACATTCAGCCATCTCGTACAAGTCAAGACCCATCTCCTCAGCATCATCATTGACTCTCATCTTCAAACCTGGGATGAAGTTAATGATGTAACAGAGGGAAATAGTACCAATGACGGTCCAGCCAACAATGGCAGCAATAGCAGCGAGCTGGTGACCCATCTGTATCCAGTTATGGAAGATCCAACCACCTGCAATCTCAGTATAACCATCCATACCGGCGATTCTTGGAGAGGCAAAGACACCAACGAGGATACCACCAACAATACCACCAACACCATGGACGTTGAAAGAGTGAGTTGTGTCATCAACACCCATCCATGAAGCAATGTTGTAAGTGGAACGACAGACAAGAGCAGTGAAGGTGGCACCAACGGCAATGGCCCAAGGCTCAAGGTAACCACAAGCAGGTGTAACGAAGACAAGACCAACAATGAGACCCTCAGCACAGGCCTGGATGGACCATCTCTTGGTGATGATGTAGTCCATCATTGTGAAAGTGACCATGGCGAAAGAGGCTGCGATCTGGGTGTTGGCCAAAATGTAAGCAGTTCTTGGGGTGGAGATTGTGGTCATAGTACCAGAGTTGAAGAACAACCATGGGGCATAAATGAGCAAGGAACCAATGAAAGTAAGCACTGGGTTGTATGGCTTGTACTTGAGAGTACCTTCTTTCCAGCCCTTTCTTGGACCCAAGAACCAAGAGTAACAGAGGGAAGCGACACCAGAGGCGATATGGACTGGACCACCACCGGCAAAGTCAAGGGCACCCAGGTTGTAAAGCCATCCATTTGGATCCCAGACCCAGTATGCGTATGGACAGTAACAAAGTGTACACCAGGCAACACCAAGGACGAGCGATGGCAAGAGTCTACCTCTCTCAGCAACAGCACCGAGGAAAATCTGGATGGTACAGATGGCAAAGAAGTCTGAGAAGGCCCAGTAAAGAATAGCTGGGATGGTACCACCTTCGTATAATGGACCAGCAGTGATGTTTGTCATACCACCATACTTGAAGTTACCGAAGATGACGGATGGCGATGTTTCCGAGCACGCTAGTGAGAAGCCGAAGAGGAACCATTGAATGGAGATGAGACCAGTGACGAGGTACGACTGGATGACGAGTGTGAGGAAGTTCTTACCACGAAGAGATCCACCGTAGAAGAGGGAGATACCAGGGGTGATCATCAAGATACCAATGGTTGCACAGGCCACGTAGGCCATGTCAGAGGCGGAGAGTGTGCTCACCTGCTCCTCGTATGTCGTTGACATGATTGCGTGTGTTGTGTTGTTGAGGTGATGACTGGCTCACAGGCAGCAGATGAAGGAAGGGATACCAACGCAGCTTTATATATGCAGTCTGTCGTTAAAGTGTATGCATAAAGTCTACCCGAGTGCAGCGTTTGATCGTGTTGCGCGTTGGATGCTGATCTTTGGACCCTATGATAAGGATGGCCGAGCCCTCTGATAGGATCAAAGCCGAGGACAATCATCCATGACGCATGATTAGGGGGGCATGGCAAGGCAAACAGACTTGGCAAAAACCAATTGATGTGTTCAGCCCCATAATAAAGTCGTTATGATTCATGTCCGTTGTTCCGCTGGGGGTCGTTTTCCCCTTTTTGTGCGATGCCCGGGACGAAGGCTACAAGAATGTGATCGGGGGACTGCACGCTGTTAAATCCGATAGGACAACTCCTGCTATACTGAAGAGAGCCCCTCCAGGTGTATATCTAAGGGCCAAATATTATGGACTCATCAGTTGGTGACAGATAGCGTTGAAGGGAAGAACGGATAGAGATAAGATCCAAGCGCGGTGCCCCCCACAAAAGGGGTAAAGACACCCTTGTTGGACCCTGAAGCTACAACTCCGATTCTTTGTATGGGAAAGTGCCTCTTTAAGTATTTGAGCACAAAGTCCATGGTCCCATTCATAAGATGTCTCTTTTTCTCTCCTTAAATCCACAGGTTTGCTGCTCTCACGCCTCCACAGATCCTCCAACGAACTCGTTATCAGTCCGAGTTGGAGCAAAATTTCCCCTGCGATAATGGGAACTTTTTCCTCTTTGGTCAACCCGCCGCATCCCAGGTTCGAATCCACATTTCCGCCTTTTTATGGGAATTTTAACACACCCGGTGAGGTCCTACTATCAATAATTCAAACAATCCAGGATCCAGGGTCTCCTATTTTTCCGACTGCGCTCCAACCTGCCCCTTTGAGCAGCTATTGATCTGAAGAGCCTGGTTCCCCACAGATTATTAACAGATACTGATCTAATGGAATCTGATAACACTGATATTGTCAACGTCAGCTTGGATGCTAGAGAGACCCACGCATTCTTCCAGACTTAAAGGTACCAAATCAATGTGGTGGGAAGTATGGTTAGGGTTGATGCAATTATGTAAGTTAACCAATTGGGAATTGGCTGCATTATAACAGACACATTGGATTCATTTGACAGCAGAAAGGCAGTCTTTGAATCGCCGGATCTCGTGGTCTCGCTATCCTAAGCATCGAACTATCAATAAAGCGAAAAAAAAATCCCGGAATAGGATAACTACTTGTGTTGTTTTGGCATTGATTGCATTATTGTAACTCATTATTCAGCGTCAGGTTAAGTCTGATCCCTATGTCTGCCAGCGAATCTTTGAATCAAGAGTTCTTGGATATATCTAACCATCACGCATATCTGACTAGTCGACCTTCCAAATGGTCTAGCAACAAATAGAAGATTAGTAGAGCATGATTTATAAAGGAATAGCAACACACCAAGAGTTTCAAGACCGTTGGCAACAAAGTTTGCCCTTGTACGACATCCGGTACCTGAAGCACTGAGAGGATGATGTTAATATCACTGGGCTTGAAACCGAACATCATCTTACATTTAGCATCTGTAAGGTCCGCCAGTGAGAATGTTCCTGTACTTCTTGCAGAACGAGCCCCTGAGAATACGTAATAAGGGACTGTGCCAGCCATCTCTTCACTTTCAAAATCCAGGAACAAAGTATCATTAAGCAGATCAAGCTCATCAATACCCCATTGACGATACCCTCGGATAGAAAATCCAGTGTTAGGGACTGGCGAGGCATGAAAAATCTCCAATAGCTTCTTACTTCTTACCAAATCCTTCTTGATAAAGTCGTATTCTTGTTTAGTGAGCTCAAATTCTTCCCGAACATTTTTCGTGTTTTGCTCTATTCTCGCCATCTTAATTAGGCGAGAAAAAAGGGGTATGAGTGAACCATTGAAAGACTCGTCGGCCTTATTCATATTGATGTTGATGGCGAAGGACTGTTGGCAGCAGCTAAGCGTAACATGTGATCATGCAGGAACTTCCCGGACCGCATCAAAGTCGCATTTGTGTTCTGTGTGTGTTCCTCAATCACCCCCCTTCTTCCTTCAGACCGTAGATTTTAACTTTGTCATCTTATCTCTTATCCACTCGGCACTAGGCCTACAGATATGACCAAAACGTGCTGATACACTTGTATTAGGTCCTCATCATGCAAAAGGGCGATGTGTATGGCTAAGGCCCGCTCCAAACTCCGGTCAAATAACCACTGAGTTATACACCATAATCAAAGCAGAGAAGCAGCATCCACACCGTAACCATACGAGTTAATATATGTGGCTGTCAAGAGAGAATACTCCTTGCCATCTCTAAAGACTGGCTTGACTCCATAGATTGGTTCCACAACATGCAAAGGCTGAGAGTAAAGCCCGTAATTATCAGCAATATTCTGCAACTCACCACTGAGCTCATTCCAGTACTCTTCATAAGCAATTGCAAACTGTTTAGTTTTATCCTCCTCTTCAGTTGCAGACGTCTTAACACCCACCTTTGATGCCAGCTCACGATATCTGTTTATGAAGGGAATCAGCGTATCTCCCGGCTGCTTTGGAAGGAGCACACCTTCAGCTAATTCCGACTCATTGTAGGAAGTACAAATGGTAAGGTCTCCACGAGAACTTTTGAATGATTCCAATGGTCCAGTTTCAAGAATCATATCGGCAATTTCCACTGAAGTGAGTGTATCACTGATACAATTCATCGTCACACCAGCTCCCTTAGCCTCGACTCCAAACATCCTTGGAACAGAACCAAAGGCATCCAACTCCTCATCGTTAAAAATGGTGAATGCCCTTGATTTCTCAAACCCACGAGACTGCAAATAATCAGGCTTGATAGAGTACTTAGTAGACGGTACGATATAGGCAAATTGTAACCCGGATTTATCGATGTAATAGGCATCCATCACCAATCCAAGGCCAGGGACATCCTTCCCGTCAACATGGTCACCAGGATTAGCAGGACCATATAAGCCTTTGTGAATAGCCTTGTGGTTTTGTAATATGAGGAAGAAAAGACAATCCCAGCTGAAAAATGAAGTAAGAAGGTTAAAGCCTCTTGATGGCCATTCACCAAATGTTGGATCATTAAGAGGAATTTTGCAGAACTTATGGCTCCCAATTTTCCCAATCAGACTAACAACGAAGCTCACTTTCGATGAAGAAAAGTAACTGAACGGAAGGTCAGGTTCTGAATGAGGTATCAACTCAGTGGACCTGCTGTCAAGGAATCGTTTCTGAACGTATATGGCGATAGGCTCCAGTAAGGGATGAATGAAGAGGTCGTTAACCTTGGTCAGCTTGTCATTTTCTAGAACAGCAGTTAAGTTAAACATTGTATTGGATGTTCAATGAATGAATAAATGTGTTACATATGTGTGAGTTTGTAAGGGACCAATAATCAGACATTTATATGTATGTCAAAAGAAACCGCTCAGGTGTTGAGAACGTTGAGAAGGTTGTAACGGCGAGTTGCACCCACGGATGCCCCAAGTATATACAGGCCTAAACTAACAACTCCGAGAAGATTTTTTTAATCCACCTGAATCATTACTGAAACGTGATTTTACCATATTGGCCCTTTAACCCGGGGGTCAGTGAATTTGTTGCATCCATGCGGGGGGACAGTTTTTGCGTTCGAGCTTCACAAAACAGCCTATGATCACGGAACTCAAACTACAGCCTTGGATACTAATAATGATATTGAATAAATATTCCCTTTTAAATACCCGTTATAAAATAAGAAGTGAAAATAATAATATATCCTCAAACAGCATGCGAGGTATAATAAAACCATGCTCTCATAACAAAATGCAAACTAAAAAATTCTCTCTACTCTCCTTTACTGCTGCTTCTTCAATTCGTTCTCCTGTCTTCTTGCAGCAAAACTGTCTCTGATAACGGCGATTCTCATAGTAGCAAGCAAGTTGTGAGCAGCGTTGGAGTGCATATACACACCACCGTTGAAAGCCTTGGATGCATCCTTACCGAGAGAAGCCAAGAGGAGAGGTTCACCACCTGGATGTTCGGAAATGTAGCCAGTGACATCGTGGACAATACCGTTGATGAGGACAAGACCCTTGGAATCGTCCTTCTTGCACTTTTCGACAAACTCTTCCTTATCCCAGACTGGAAGGTTGGAGAGTGGAGTACCCCAGTTGAGCTTACGTCTCATGTTGTCAAGCTTCTTCTGTTGTTGCTGGACGAGACCTTGCTCAATAGCGTTCTGAGAGAATGTCTTCAAGTTGGAAGCAAGACCGATCTTGGAACAGGACCAGATAAGAACCTTGGTTGGGTCGTACTGCCACCACTTGATGGCGTTTCTGTAATCAGATGGGAACTCGTGGTGGAAGTTGTGGTAACCTTCACCGAAGGTAACAAGAGCAGTAATCCAGTGGTCTCTTGGAGTTCTTCTGTCATCGAATGGCTGAACACCGATCCAGTGAGCAAGAGAGTTAACACAGAAAGTAGCCTGCTGGATGAAGAACACTCTGCAGATACCAGCGTAGACGAAACCTCCCTTGTAGTCATCAAAGAAGTAACCACAGAAGATAGTTGGCAAGATGAAACCGACAAGGAACATAATGAGCAAGTAGTGCTTGTGCTGGACACGGACAACCCAGTCATCGATCAAATCAGAGATATCAGCACGGGCTTTGTACTTTGGGTTTGGCTGAACAAGCATCCATCCCATGTGAGAGTACCAGAAACCCTTTCTAGCATCGTATGGGTCTCTGTTGGTATCAGTGTATCTGTGGTGGATTCTGTGAGAGTGACCCCACCATTTGATGGAACCTTCAACAGAGGCAGCACCAAAGAGGGCAAAGAAGATTCTGAGTGGCAACTTTGCGTTGTAAGCCTTGTGAGCCCACAATCTGTGGTAACCGGCAGTGATGGAGATACCAGAGAAGACGTACTGGATGATGGCGGTAGCAGCAACTTGCCACTTCAAAGGAGTAGTGGTAGTCATGTAGAGACCAATGGCAGGGATGAGCAAAACAAGAACAACGTTAAGCCAGTTGATATGCTGGTGCCAGTTCTGGAGAGTCCAAGGCTGTTCAGAGATGTGCTTCTTGTTGGCCCACTTAGCCTGTTCCTCTCTATCCTTCTGAAGGATATCCTTGACACTGGAATCTTCATCCTCGTCAAAGTGAGGTTGTGTCATTTCCTTAGACCCCATGAGAGATCCGAAACCATTGACGATACGCTTGGTCTTCTTGTTGGTGCCTGCGGCGATGATGTTTGCCTGGAGGACATCCACCGTTTCGAGATCGGCCATTGTGTGTGAGTATAGGTTTAAGGGTACTTGGGAGAGACGAGGTCTGAAGAGAGGGAAAAAGGAGGAAAAGTAGAAAACAGCAGGTTTTTCTCTTGTTTTTGAGTGATGAGGTTAGGGGGAGTGTGGCGCGTACCGTGAAAAATGCGACCCAACAAAGCAAATGTTGAACACCGAATCGGAGTGACGGAAGTTGTCAGCGTGGAATGGCTGAATGGCGTGTCAATCTCATGACAACCTTCGTGTGTAGAGACTCTAAAGCTAAGTGGTCCCACCTGACTGACACCTGACTGACCAGCAACTCTGCAGTTCTCGCACTCTTCGCTCTTCGCTGGGCCCAACAGTACCGATAAGCTCCTTGTGTGCCTTGTAGTCCCTTGTGCCGCGGTTCAAAATTGGCCTCAGGGCTGTGCGAACTCTGATCTCTGATTCTCGGTGCCTGAGTACCAATAATCACTCGCTGCCTCGCTGCCTCGCCACCAACTCCGAGCCGGAATAGTCCTCTGGAGTCCCTGTTATATTGCTTCTGCGTCCCTGACTCAGAACTTGCTGTCATCATTGGACAGAGACGATCTCAGAGCTTTTGCTACGGACACCACGCCAGCCATTACTCGATCGATCTCTTTGGATACTCTTGATATCCCTTCCCAACAATCTAAACCTAAGTAATATCTCGAATGACCTTGGATTGTTGGCCCGGGGCTCTGTAGATGGGACTGTGGGCCTGCAGTCGCCAGTGAGACACAGCTGGGGTGGGGGGCGGCCAAGTTCCCTATGTGTCAAATCGACCCGGGGCGCGGTTAATACATCAAACGCGCCTTTGGCCGGCACTTCTACACATCTGAAGCAGGTATAAAAACTGTCATATAACCTCAATGGGGAGATAAGAGTCTATTCCATGAGTCATAATATGTGCCATGTAGCCTTTTTTCCCACTCTTGATAGCGTATTGGCACACTCAGTTCATGCTGGGAGTATAGGGGACCCAGTTTCGACGTTGCTTTTTTCTGAGGCTCCAGGTCTATGCACCGTCGCCATTAGTTCGGCCGAGCAAATTCACACCCTTATAACATTTCTTTTGGAAACTTCTTCTGTTATATCGGATGTAGTCTAGTGGACACTAGAGGTCAATCCCTCGCTTGGCACTGGATCGATATCTTATCTCCTACAGATCTAGGATCTTGTTCGATGGGACCCTTATCACAGGTCGATCAGCGTTCAGCTTCAGATCAGCCAGTACCACTATGATAATCAGTATCCCCCTTTCTAGAATGTTCTCCCAGAAATTAGATCACGCGTAGCGATTGTGGGGGTACCAACAGCTGCTCAAGCCTATACCGAACTAGTACGTGACGCGCGTGACCTTGATCATGCTTCGTTAAATCCAACTTCCGGGGAACCGTATGAACATATGCCACGGCTAGGATCAAGATTAAAGTTCACATATGGCGAGACAATTGACAAAGACGAGTTAACTTTAAAGAACTACGGGCTGCTTTTAAGGTTTTTGCTTGTTCAGACGGTGGTTTCGACAAAGACCGTGGATCAATCTAGATCTTCTCTGGTGTCCAGGTGTTTTGTGTCATTTGCTGGGCTCTGGGCTCTGTTGTATCATTAATGGGTTGTTATGGGACCAGTATAGTTCCTTATCACAAAAAAAAACAACTTGGAAACACATTAAATCTCTGATGAATTTGCTAATCTTCAGTAAACTCTGAAATATCCCCACTGATCCTTCATTCAACACAACTAATGCCATTATGAGTTAGCCGTGCCACGTGACCCTGCGTATCGCTTAGATTTTTGAGGGCCCCTCGCTGATCTGGTTCCTCTTAGCACACCCCTGAGCAAGCAATCTGAAGCATTCCCACCACACACACTTTCTTTTCATAATGGAGAAATTCGATAAATCCTCTAAAGACTCCCCAACTCTCAAAGCTTCATATATTGTGACTCCAGATAGCTTTAAGAAGGCTGCTGCCCGCCCTCATGCTATCGCCTCTCCTAGCTACAGAACACCCTATTTCTTCTCTCTCATCTACCATTTTTGGAAAGATCAGATACCTTTCTATACAATATTGCTCCTTCCTTATGAAGCTGCCACCAGCTCATTCAACAGCGATTACAAGATCTGGCCGTTTAACTACATCCTCATGTGGTGCTTTTACGCGGTGGCATGGCCAAACTTGTTGTCAATGTGCACCTTCCAGTTCCTCATCAGATACGTGAATGGATCACTCGTCAATTTGGTTATCCGTTGGAAACACTTGAAGTTGTACTTGATGGAGAATTATCCATTGAATGGCTGGATCATATGGTGGGCTGTTGTTTGGGGATACTACATCTTCTTGACGCCAGTGGTGTTGATGGAGTATACGGTCTGTCAAGCAGGTGCACTCGGAATCAATCTCACTATTGGAAGTGCTGTATTGGTATTTGTTTCACCAATTATGTTCTGGTCCCTCGTGGCCTTGATTATCCATTACCTTCTAATGGCAGAGACTGAAGCAGCGGTTCCGATTTTCTTGTGGCCATTCTATATTGGCAAGTGGATTTGGTACTTTGCGTTGGATGAGGAACACCCTATAATTCCTGAACATATGTATCCAGAGTTTATCGATTTACCGAATTTCCAGAATTTCCAGAAACCCGCCAATTCAGAGGTTGATGAGAAAGATGCGGCTGTTTCAAAGGCTGAAAAAGAGATGATGAAGTGATTGACGAGAGGTGAGTGCAACCAGTACTGCAGCCCCTCAAACAGAATGTTGCTAATGAAATGAATGAATGCAAACAGAAAGATACCGGAGAATTAGAACGTATGCGCGTGATCGAACCGTGCAATCGGCTCTTAGATCCATTATCGCCGACATGGTGAGACGGTGAGACGGTGAGACCCCTACATCAACGAGATCTCCGGCCTGCACCGAATTTAACGATCGACATGCACATAATCGGTACCATGTCAAATGCACACCCTGAACACCCGATATCTGCTGGAATGCTCCTCATTACACCCACCCCTATTCGTGTTGTTTTTGTTAGCAGCAACTAGCGCAAAAGCTGCATGTGTTGGACCTCATATTGGAAACGCTCCGACTTCTCCGTGCGGGATTGAAAGCAGTTGAGACACGGCTAGGAACTACGATAGCGGAGTTCGCTCGTAAATCCGGAAGAGGCCACGTTTGAATAATCCCTATTCGGTCTGGTGTTTATCACCATAGACCCTAGCAGTGGTCGTTTTACCGGACTTGTCGTTGTTAGTCGTATAAGACTTTGTGTTGTATCCTCCCACCGAAGAACACCGCGAAGGGATCGTACAATCCTATACGAACTCTATCACTTGAAATAGGGGTTATGTGGGTACCTCAAAGAGCCATAGTACATACACGGCGTGGAGGTGCTGTCACTCCAAACCTCAAAATATTTGCCCAAGAAGACCTCCGGGCAAAAAAAAAAAGAAAAGGGTCAAACGTACCGAAATCCTTCCCATGCATGATTTAGCAACAACAACAAAGCTGCACTTTTTTTTTTTCCTGATGCCCCGATTCCTCCGAAGCCCGCGACCCTGAGAATTCCGATCACAATTCCGATCGCGAGTTTTGTGTTTGATCAACAAACGCGGTGTGATATGGGTGGCGTATCAACACAATAGACTAGGCACAGAGCCGTAGCAGGCGTTAGTGATAATGCCAAAATGGTCATCAAGGGAACATTCTCAAGGACTGCACCTAAGCCCAAGATCGTTGCGCCGAGGAGTACGAATCCATACATTGGAGACATCGCTGCACTAAAGAGAAAACCCCATCAACAGAAGGCCTTGGATCTTCTCTATGAGATTGGTAATAGAGTTGGACCGTTGATGGAGCACTATGGACTCAAAGTGAAACATCTACAGGAGATGTCACCGAAGAATGCCAACTTATTGGGGCTGAATGTTAATGCGGGGGCAAAGATCCTTTTAAGATTACGATACCATGGGAGCGATGATAGCTTTTTGCCGATGGAAGATCTGATTGGGACAATGCTTCATGAACTGGTGCACAATTCTAGAGGACCTCATGATGCCAAGTTCTACGACAAGCTGAATGAGTATTCTGACAAGTTGTCAGAGTTTGAACGAGACGGGAAGCGCGTTCGTGGCCAAGGTGAGAGATTGGGCGGACAAAGTGTTGAAGATGTTAGAAAGGCAAGGCTGAAGAAACTTCACAAGACGTATCAAGGTGGCGTTTTCAGACTTGGAGGCGACGAATCAACCAAGAAGAACAAGTCTTTGAAGGATTTGGTAAGAGAGGCTACTATTAGAAGAATTGAAGATGCAAAGTGGTGTCATGAGCCTGAAGAAGGCGACTTGCCAGATGACGATGATTTGGAAGTCATTGAGGTCACCAGAGAGGAATTTGAAAATCGAAGATCACGAAGTGCTGAAGCAGATTCTAGAGAAGTGAAGAGGGTTAAGGGTGTAAGGTCGAGTACCCCACAAGATGTGGAGGTGATTGACTTGACCGATGACTAGCATCACTACTTCCGTATACGGTAATGAATTGATGAGACATGACAGGTACATGTGTAGTCTACGAGCAGGGTTTAGCATTCATGCTGTCACCAGGTATGACGAGACATGTGCCAGTGGTAAGGGGGTGGCAATACTGGTGCACACACCTGTGTTTCTGTGGCCTTGTCCCGAAGTGACCCCTGGGAGGGTGTGTCGTGCGACCAATAAGGACTGTCATCTGCAAGAGCTTGCCACCACAAAACACCCAGTTTACACCCCCTGAATTTTTGTATGGAGGGTCCAAAGTTAACTATGGGGCGAGGTGCGGATGGTGAAACGAACAAAGAGGGGAAATGTGTCAAGTGATCGTGAGATGCGTTGATATGTGCAGCCGGGCGACCAATCAGCAGCTGGGTTTAGTAATTTTCGGGGTGTACTTTGTATGGGGGTGCCCTTTTGTATGCGACGCACCTCAATCAGCCCGATTAGGCGGTGTTGGATTTTCGTGTGTGCCGTGTGCCACGCTGTCAGGAAAAATAAGGTGTTTGCCCGGTCCACCATTCGCTGGAATCAGGTGTCTTTGATAAGATCCCCCGCACCACACAGCAAACACCCGGAGAAGAGCAATTCACCCGGATTTCTTGGGCGGTCCCTCGTCCGTCCCCTTTGAACCCTCTTTCATCAACGAGGAACCAGGTGCTGTAGCTCTGACTATTTTTACACGGATATAACGCCCGGGCCCACATACTACAGTCCCGACTCCCGAGGTTCAAAGTCTGGGACACACCGGTGGGCAGTGGGCACACGTGTACGGAGAATTTCCAACCACACAGCCCACGGCGTGGGATAGAAGCCCATACAGCGGGTGTGGACGGGATCATGTCCACTTTCTCAGGGATCTTCCACGGTATTATACACCCTATTCGCACGGAGAGGGATTCGGAAGCCCAATCAAGTCGCGGGCGTTGTTAAGCCAGTGCTAGCCCCTGTTTACATGCCTCGTAGATCCTTGTGGCAAAGGATTGGACCACCCAGGACGCACACACGGTAGAATCCGCCTAGAGGAATAGTCCAACAAGAATACCCGGGAGCCCTGGGACCTGGGAGTCGTTAGGGCCAAGCACAGCGAGCAGCTTCTAACGGCGAAGCTTCGATCACCACTTCTGGAATTTTGCGTGCACGGAGCGGGCTTTACTGAGCTTACCTCCGCTCATTAGCCCCCTGCCTTTACAGTAGAAGAGCTCTCCAACTCTGTGTCCGGTACGCGCAACACATCCAGAGGACCCGTTTGTGCTGACGATTGGAACGCCGCTGATTGGCTGGCGTGTCCGTACCGCTCATGTTATCACCCAGGGCTCATAACCCGCTGACCTAAGCAGCCGCGGGGTGCTTACATAAGAAACTGTTTACTATGCTGCATGAGACCATGGAAATCCACAAGCTTTAGAAGCTATGCAAAAGTCTCTAGCTCGGAGTTGTTCCTTCTTCCGAATACAATTCACTCACTATCAGCAATCTCAAACAGATCACACCGCACAGGGATCCCTTGCCCATCGCATCTAGAGATCTTTGTTGACTACCCCGCCATACACTTGTCTACACACAAGAGGCTCGTACGAGACACCCACTTTTCACTGTGCTCTTGATCTCCATCCTTGAAGAGTACAACATCACACAACTTTTGCCACTATCCGTCGGGGATCCAAACACTCCAATACCGGAAGCCAACATCGATATTGCTGATTAACCCATTGTTCAACTGCTAAGAGGTCTATTATCCTTCTGGTTTATCATCTCTTGATCAACCATCAACGGCTTTAACAGATTTACAACCAAAAGTCCGGTCCCTTTTTTCCAAGAACTGTGGTCACAGGTCCCATCTATTCTTTTCTTTGGTTCTCATCAACAACTGACCCACTCATCTTGTTGTTGACTTTAACTCAAAGACCGTTCTGTAATCACCACACATAAGAGATATATTTTATCCAATTCTTTTGTCCACGTTGTCGCTGTTACACTTGCCTTTGGCCACACTTCCCGCCACAAAAAGACTCACACATAACTATTCCAAGATGTCAACACCGAATCCTTCAGAACTATCACCCAGTGCTTCAGCTACTTCACCTAAGAGCTCTGCAGGAATGGTTTGCTCGAACTGCGGCACCACCAAGACTCCTCTTTGGAGACGAGCCCAGGACGGGTCACTGATATGTAACGCTTGTGGCCTATATTACAGAGCAAATAACTGTCACAGACCTATCAACTTGAAAAGACCACCTCATGTTGTCACTGTTGATCATTCAGAACTCCATCATGGTACTTGTAAAGGAGATGGTCGTTGTAACGGAACCGGAGGTTCCGCAGGTTGCGAGGGTTGTCCTGCCTACAACAACAGAGTCGTGATAACTTCAGCTACGCTAAAGAAGACTGAAGAAGGTGCTACTCCATCAAGGACTGCTATGGAACATCCTATGATGTCTGATGCCTCAAAGGCAAACTCTCCTGTTGAAGTTAGTGAGATTATTGGCACAGAACAGATTGAGAACGTCGCTATTGCCTGCACAAACTGTGGTACGACAGTGACGCCACTTTGGAGAAGAGATGACAATGGTGACACTATTTGTAATGCTTGTGGACTTTACTACAGATTACATGGTACACACAGACCAAACAAGTTGAAAAGGGCTGTTATTAAGAGAAGAAAGAGAAACGTTCCAAATGACTACGCCGCTTCTACAAAGAAGCCCAAGGCAGAACCATTATCAAATACTACTTCTCCAATACCACCTGCTCAACAAACTGTTGCTCAACAACCTTTGCCGCAGCCACTACCGCGTGGTGGTTCAGAGTTGTCTTCTGAGCAGCACATTCAGCTTCCACCAATCAGAATGCTCCCTCTTCCAGCAAAATCAACTTCATACCCGCCGGCGGTAGACTTTACCGCTATGTTCTCCAAACCTTTCTCATCACCAACTACTCGTGAGATTCCAGAGACAAGACCTTCTCCTCCTCTTCTACCACCAACTACTCATTTTTCGCCACGTACTGCTCCTTCGCCACCATCCTTCACACAAGCACAGAATACATCACCAACCGTCCTACCAAACATTAGCGTGAATTCTCTCTTGAACACGGATTCTCATAACAAATCTGCCAATTCATCACCTGGATCTCTCGCCACGACTTCACCCATCCCACCAATGAGGATCCCGTCCGACGACTCTGAAGGACGCGATGGTGACAACAAACCTATCCAGGTCTGAGAACACACATACAAACCCTTATTTATTCATCCTTGCATCAGTCTTTCTTTTGTCCTTTCCATGCATCTCCAAAACTTATTCATCATTTTCACGCATTGCTTCTTCAGTCATCCTTAATCCGCATGGGCTTATCATCTTTTGAGAGGTGCTTATCTCTACTTTGAGACTCCCCCCTTCTTCCTTCTTTTCTATTTATTTTGCTACTTGTGTTTTTTTTAACTTTCATTGTTTGTCATTACCTCTTTTCTGCTCATTTACTATCTTGTTATCTAGTTACCCCTATTTTTTTTTTTGCCTGGCAGCTTAAGCATATACACAGTTTGTTCCATCTAAGCTATAGCTCTGAGATCTGAGATGCTTATTGTAACTGAATGTTAATACCATTTTTAATACGTTTGAAACACTGTAGACAACGTCATTCCTTATTTCTTCTTCTTAGACTCCTTCTTTGTAGTCTTGACCTTACCATCCTCAGTTTTTTCAACAACCTCTTTTTCCTCCGTTTCATCTTCATCACCACCTTGACCAAACTCATTAATTCTGGAATAATCAGTTCTGTAAATCCAAGTCTGGTACAGATAGATGAAGAAAATAACATCATCTCTCAATGTGGCCAATCTGTGCAACCATGGCATCTTCACCACAAACGCAAACAAATCGTCGATAAAAGTGTTGACAACCTTGTACGCCATTGCCTTCTTTGGAACATGAGCAACAGACTTGAGTCTGTAGTTGATGTAGACGGAAGGAACGAGTGTCAAGAATCCATAAGTGTACACAAATCCAACGAGGGTAGTCACCACGAAGGAGTACCATGATTTGTGTTCCTTATACATCAAGGAGTACACGGCATAAGCCGCGAGTAATGGAGCGGCAACCCATGAGAGGTACTTGAATGCAATGGAATCGTACTCGTTTGTCTTTTCCTCAGTTTCAGAAAGCTCATGTTTGTTAGTGATCTTTAAGTTTGGAAGTCCTTCAGACCAGACCAACTCGATGTTTACAATCGTGGTGATCTTCCACGCTTCAACAAGGATTCCCATACCCTGCGAGGCGAGAATCATAAAGGAAGTTCCCTCACTGTTATCAATCAAGTAGAGCAGTGTAATTAACTGTTGGATGACATTTGCAACGATAGAACGAACACTCACTCCGACGTTGTTCTTCTTGTTCTTCCAGTGAGAAATGTCATTCTTGAATGCAAGGAACTCAAGGAGAGAATGCAAGAGTGTAACGGCAACGGTTATGGCAAGCAAGTATGGGTTTGTCTCAAGGAGAATCTTTTTGATTCCGTCAATTTCAGAACCATCAGACATAGCCATTGGGTTGTTTTGTTGTTGTTGAAGGCCATCACTGAAAATAACAAGAGCCTGGATCTTCCAGAAGGCAGTGAAGTCCAAGTGTAAGTTGAATTCCAACGTGTCAGTAGTAGAGTTCACTTCATACATGTGATCCTTGAGTTGCCAGAACTTGTTCTGATACATGATTGGGAAGTACTGAGTGACGAGACCAGTCAAGTTATCACGACGATCAAGTGGGTCCAATGGGAAAATATCAAGCATTGGTGGGGGAAGAGTCTTTGTATCAATAATACCTGGTGGCTTACATAAAGACACGGTAACGTTAGGATGCCAGTATGGAACGTATGGTGTTTCAGTTGGTGCTTCCTCTTCTTCAACCTCCGCATCATCTCCACCAATGAGCTTGTGAAGTTTTGGCTGCTTCTTCTTTGGCAAGTATGTGTTCAATTGCAAACGCTTGTATCCATATTCAGAAGTGTTGAGAGGATTAGAGATAATGGCGTGGAGATACAATGATCCGTTGTTGTACTTGACAGAGTCTGGAACCTCAAGACTAAAGCTCTCAGTGAGATCCTCCTTAGAATCAAAGGCAACATCGCTAACAAGAAAGAGAGGACCTTCAGTAGAGCGATCTAAAACCTCCTGGTCATTCACATAGAAAATCAAGTCCACTGTGAAGTCCTTCTGTGGCCAGATTGGGTAGTAGTACTTAGCTGGGAGTTGTGAGTTCTCATAGATGACTTGCTCCATTGATTTGGTCTCGATGTACTCAACTGTGCCATTCTCATTGGTGATCTCTGTGATAGTGACAGAATTAGCTGGTTCAGAGATGTATGTGAACTCAGATCCTTTGATATTGGGAGTCAAAGAGATTGTCTTGCGAACACCTGATGCGAGTGGCTCACCGACAGATGCCGCCTGCTCTGTTGGTTCCTTCTTGCCGTTGATAAAGCTTGTAACAAGGTTCATGGCAACAAACATCAGGGCCACACGCTTGAGCGTGGAGAAGATGGGATTCTCCTCCTGCTGTTGCTCTGGGTCAGCCATATCTGCTATGATTGTCTCGGTATTGTTGGGCACCCTGTACGTATCTATTGCCGACGTTGATCCTTTCATGGAGATTTTCCACGCACGATAGCGCGCCTGCTCCACGATTGGCCTATGAATCTTACAGCAAGGACGACTAGGAAAAAAAAGAACATTCGTATTACAAGTATTATAAGACTCTAAAAGTTATCCCACTTCTCTTCCTCCTTGGCCCAGTTCTTGTTCGAGAGACCCTGCAATTTGGTCTTCTGCTTTGGACGCTCAATGCCGAAAGCTGGCTTGATGCTCTCATCCTCATCACCCAAACCATCGAACAACTTACCGTACTTTCCACCATCTGGCTGCTGGTTCAAGTTCTTGGACAATCTTGACACAGCATCGTATCCGTACTCAGATGTTTCCTGGAACTTCTGACTGAACTGTGCAGCGGCACGCTTAGCCTCATTTGTGAGATCACCGGAGGCAAGTTGGCTGATACCTGGTTTCACGACGCTTTCGTTAACTTCTTCAAGCGACTTGGACACGCTGCTGGAGAAAAGAGACCAACCTTTGGTGAATGTGCCCAATGGGTCCTTCTGAAGGTTGTCAAGCGTGAAAGACGCAAGGGAACCTCCCTGCTGGCGTTGTGGTTGTGGCGTGTTTCCGAATCCCTGGAATTTACCACCCTGTGATGGTGGAAGGTTATCTGGTCTACTATCGTTCTGTGCACCAAGCTGAGCAAAGTACTGCTCATTCTTGGCCTTCTGACCACCCTGGAGCGGTTGTGGAGTACCCTTGCGAGAGGCAAGTGGTGTACCGGAAGCGGCAGAGGCAGCACCTGATTGTGTAGTACTTGTTGGGACACTCTCCTTCTTCCAGTCGAGCTTGGAGTAATCTCTTGGTGTGAATTCAGTGCCTTCAATCTCAGCAAGGAGCTTAGCCTTGTAGTCCTCGGCAACTGGGTTGTCATACTTGATCTTTGGGTCGCTCTTAAGATCAACGCCATTGGATTCAAGGTATGCACCACACTTCTCGTTACCTCCGTGCTCCATCTGTTGCACTTCAACAGGCTTAAACTGATCCATGGTGATGGATCTCACGAATGAAATGTGAACACCAAGGCCTCTGTGCACACCGGCACACTCGAGACAGATGAAGATACCGAACTTTGGAGATGCCCATTGAGGGTTTGGCGCACCACAGTCGAAACAGCGCTTGTTAGCACCGGTCTTCTGCAGCTTCACGAGCTTGCGTCTGATGTCAGGGTCCACGGTCCACTCAGTAGACATCTTGTATGCAGATGGAGATGAGAATTGAGACCACGGGGAGAGTGACAGGAGGAGTTGATTGCACAACATTCACCTCAACTAGTCGCGCGTGAAATTGATCTCGCTGGCGAAATAGTCCGGGTACTGCTGGTGTCCTGATGTTTTCTACCCGGAGCCTGCAGCTTGTCTACATTGTGTTATCATGTTCGATTCATAACTCATCAACGTGAATTCAAAAAAGTATTTCATAAACGGCATGGACATGTCACATCAATCATTGCGAATATGGAGTCGTTAACTGGGGAATCAATGTCATTATCTCAAGTATGGGGCAAAAGTCTTCTTGAAGGCAGCCTTACCATCCTTTTCAATGACAACACCATGACACATGACGACTGAGTCAAAGTCTAAGTCGACCACGGCATTGATACCCTTTCTGTTACTTGGTGTGTCTGGAAGCAACGTCTTGAACATGTATCTTCCAATGAAGGAATCAGGGTTGAGGAAAGCAGTAGCCCAACCGTAAAGACCCTTATTCTGGTTCTGAGTTGGGTACTGGTCATGGTTCTTTCCATCGTAAGGGATGTTGAACAAGAGGTCAGCCTCGTAGAGAACCTTGTTTGCCTTGTCCAACATAACGAGCTCCTTGTTGGCATGACCGTTCAAGAACACAAAGTCGAACCCTTCAAGTTCCTTGTTGATAGTACCACCAGCAACAAGAGTGTTTGCCTGGGAATCAGTGAACTCGTAATCCAATTGCAATTCTGGCTTGTCAGCGATACCAGATGGTCCAACGAGGAACACCTTTGGGAAAACACCCTTCAATTCACAGGCAGCAAGAGTGTGTTCCTTATCAGGAACAATGGCAACTGCGATCTCGTACTCACCTGGCTCCTCATGGGTTGCTAAGTCCAATGTCTTTTGGAACTCATCACCAAGTGGAATTGCAGACCAGACGATCAGCTTCTTGGTGTTTGGGACGGTGAACACGGCCATGCGACCTCCGAATTGGAACTTATCAGCTCTGGCGAAGGGAACGGAGCAGAGAGTGGTTGTAGCGTTGAGGGCTCTGTGAATGCCTCTCAAAGGAGTTGGATATCCCATCTTTGTAGAATCAATTGATAATGTATTGAACAGTAAAACGTGTCAGGTTTTGGTGAAGGTGGGAGGTGACAAAGTTTAAAATAATAGAGGGCGAAGTGGCGCGCTTCTTATACAGCAACAATCGTCAGCAGATCCTTGAACGGCACCACAGGAAATCCGGGGTATCAATAAATGGGTGTCGGGATCAAGTCTCCAAGTTGAGACAGCTGACGTTGTATTGTGGGGTGATGAGGTGTAATCTACGCATGAAGAGTTGGCATACCAAGTGGCGTGCTTTAGTTAATTGCCCCGGACTCCACTCCGTCCTCGGCATAACGCTCTCGGCGGTGGCGCCCCAATTGCGTAACACATGTTGATGAAGCTTATTTAATGAGTTTACTTCAAGTAATCTTTGAAAAGTGTCTGGAATGTCTCCTTACCATTGCCATAAAGGTTCAGGCCATGGGATAGCACAACTGTGTCGAAGTCCAAGCTCATAACTGCCTTGATGCCGGAAATGTTTTCCGGGGTTTGAGGGAACAGTCTCTTTTGAGTGATGTATCTTCCTAACCAATGGTTTGGGCCCGCCAGTCTTGAGATGTAACCAAACAATCCTGGAGTTTGAGTGCTTCCTGGAAACTGTTCCTCGTTCTTACCATCATATGGGATGTTCATCATAAGATCACTTTCGAAGATCGTCTTGTTCTCCTTATCGAAAAGAATCGCCTCTTTACTCTTATGACCGGTGAGGTACACAAAGTCGTATCCAGATAGGAATGATGCAATTTGGGAACCATTAAGAACCTTATTACCATCCTCTTCCTTGAATTCATAGTCTGCCTTAATTGGCTTCTTGGTTTGAAGTTCACTGGCACCAATCAGGATGATATCAGGATACTTCTTCTTCAAGTCATGCGCAGCCATTGCATGAGCTCTGTTTGGAATCACAGCGGCAGCAACGTCATACTCAGAAGACTTATTGTTAGTAGCTTCTGAAATAACCTTGTCAAATGCATCACCAACTGGAAGTGAAGACCAGATGAGTAACTTATTGGTGTTTGGCACGGTGAGAACTGCCATACGGTTTCCAACAAGGAGAGTATCGAAGATTCCAAAGGCCGTCGAGGCGATGAAAATACCGGGTTTGAGACGATTGAAAGTTGGATTGAGTGGATTAGGATAGCCCATTGGAGTGCTTTCTGTTGATTATTCCGAGTTAACAATTGGTGGTTTAGGTGGCAAAATACAATGTTTATAGGCTGGTCTAAGGCGATACAGTTCCCCGCTAATTCCTGGCCCACCGAGACATGCATTCCTCAGGTCTGTGTCGGTGTGTCGGTGTTCCGTTCTCTTCCACTAACTCCTGGTGTCCCTTATATCCCTGTTTCCTGGGAAGAACCATTAGACCCCAAAGAAAATTGGGCTTCGACTCTTCTCCAAGATTGATCTTCTCGATAAATGCCCTTGTCAGCCTTCTATGCAGCCTGTTTAGCTGTAGACAAGCTGGAAACCCCGAGGAGCTGGGGTGCTGGGGTAAACATACAAGTTGCCCAAGTCAGCATGACCAATGACCATTTAGAAAACCCAATTCCCGAATATAGTCCCCCAGAATCGTTACGAACAGCAGCACAACCTATTATAAGGCCACGGTCAGTTATATTTAGCGCCGCCAGTGCTTCATCAACAGGTGTGCCCTAACCAATAAAACGGCCAGGGCCCCAACGAGTGGAAGGGGGAAGGAGTCTGATAAGGTGATACCTTTACGCAACATACCACTAATGCGAAGATGTGGAATTGCCAAGACAGTAAGGAAGGGATGGAGTTTCAGTTTAGCAATACTCTACTTTAAGTTTGGTTGATGCGATATGTGGAAGGGGACCTGGCAGAGTTTAGCGCAGGGTGGCTAAGCAGATTATATCGGCCGAGATCTAAGGGGGCACTGACACCCTGCTAGTCTAGTACAGGAAGAAAAGGCATATATCAAGGCTTGTGTACACATTACAGACATTTTATTCGCTTAGTGGAATATTCTTTACGAAGACTGATCCACAGCCTCTGCCATTTACCGAGGGGGTGTTGCAGAGTTGTTTGAGTTTTCAGCCCTAGCGAGGAGGCCAAAAATAACTCCAGGCGGAGCCAAATGATGACCTCCCTTCCACGCGCAGGGAGAGGAACGTTCGCTAGGCAGAGCGCGAAAAAAAAGAGGCCCGTGTGTGCCCGTAACGGATCGAAAAACTCGACAGGCAGGCACAGATCGCCGCGGAAATGGCAGTGCGCGTAAACAATCGGAATGACGCGTTTGAACTCCTCAACCACCTCTAATAAATTAGCAGCGCTCGCTCCACAACACTCTCCGCCTGGACAGTTTTTGCTATCGTTTTTGCTCATACATCAAACATGAGTTACAATAACAACAACGGTCGTTACAACTTCGACCCTAACTACAGGGAGGACGACCAGGAAGACTACACGAATCAGTACACGGGGGACTACCACCAGCACCCGGCCCCTATCATTGACCCGTTCACCGACACAAGAAGCAGTATAAGCTCAGACAGACTTGCCGCTCTTGCTCCTCTTCACCCACGTGAACCATCCCCGAGACGCTCCTCTGCTAACGCCTACGGATCATACAACAGGGATGATGGCCTCTCATACCACCCTCACACGGCACTCAATGAAGACACCAGCTACAGTCGACACGTGAGCTATAATGCACAGGGAACCACTGGTGGATCATGTCCAGCTCAACAATACTCTCCGATCCAAGATCAGGCTCGTCCGCTCCCTTCAATTGCCGTTAACAGCCAGCCATACGCTACTTATAACGACGACGAGTTCTACAACCAGGATGCCCTCACAGCTTCAGAGTTCAACGCATTCCCAACAGACAACAGAAGCGATGAACGTCTAACTGCACCACCATTACCTCCACTTGATACAACATACTATGGTGCTCCTCCTCCTCCTCCTCCTCCACCAAGAATGCCACTGGCTCCACCATACCAGAATAATATTCCACTTCAGGACATGTACAAGACACAATCACAAGAAGAGGATATTGGAATGGATCACTACATTGCCGGTGAAGATTATGAGTTGAACACCTTTGCCCAGGAAGCTTATAATGACTACGAGTTTGGTGATGAGGGCGAGTATAATGTCCCACAAGAACAACAGAGAAGAAAGATCGAGGTTGGTCTTTTGAATGGTAATTTGATTTTGGATTGTCCAGTTCCAGACAGAATTTTGGAACGTTACTCAGGAAAGAACATTGATGACTCTCGTGAATTCAAATTCATGAGATACCAGGCTGCTACATGTGATCCACGTGATTTCTCCGACCAGAACTTCTCCTTGAGACAGAGATACTACAAAAGACCAAGAGAGTGTGAGATTATGATCGTCATTACTATTTACAACGAACCTGATGTTTTGCTCGCCCGTACACTTAAGGGTGTCTTTGATAACATCAAGCATTTGGAGAGTCGTAAGAGATCATCTACATGGGGTCAGGATGCCTGGAAGAAGGTTGTCGTGTGCATCGTCGCTGATGGTCGTTCCAAGATTGACGAGAGTGCACAGGCTTTGCTTGCCGGTTTGGGTGTTTACCAAGAGGGTTTCGCCAGAAACGCAGTGAATGACAAGAAGGTCGTATCACATATCTACGAGTACAGTTCCATGATTGGTATTTCATCCATCGAGAAGGACACTGTCAAGTTGACCTCTGCTGCGGTACCCGCCCAGATTATCTTCTGTCTTAAGGAAGAGAACAAGAAAAAAATCAACTCCCACAGATGGGCTCTTCAGGCTTTTGGTAAGGTGTTGGATCCTAAGGTTGTTGTTCTTTTGGATGCTGGTACCCAGCCAAGTAAAGACTCGATCTATCACTTGTGGAAGGAGTTTGACAAGGACCCACAGGTTGCTGGTACATGTGGTGAGATTAAGGCTATGCTTGGAAGAAGTTACGAGAAGCTTTTGAACCCACTGATTGCAGCTCAGAACTTCGAGTATAAGATGTCTAACATCTTGGATAAGCCAATGGAATCTTCATTCGGTTTCATTTCTGTCTTGCCTGGTGCCTTCTCTGCTTACCGTTACTCAGCACTGTTGAACACTCCTAATGGTGATGGTCCTATGGCCAAGTACTTTGAAGGTGAGACATTGCATGACAGTGGTGCCGGTGTTTTCAAAGCCAACATGTATCTTGCTGAAGATAGAATTCTGTGTTTTGAGCTGGTTGCTAAGAGAAACTGTTCTTGGCTATTGAGATACTGCAGAAGTGCATCTGCTGAGACTGATGTTCCAGAAGAAGTTCACGATTTCGTCTCTCAAAGAAGACGTTGGTTGAACGGCTCTTTCTTTGCCGCCATCTATTCCATTGTTTGCTTCCATAAGCTTATGAGTGAGAGTTCACACTCTATTGGAAGAAAAATCGCCTTAACTGTTGAATTTATCTACCAATTTGTTTCTCTATTGGTTTCTTGGTTCTCACTTGCTTCCTATTTCCTTGTTTTCAGAATTTTGACCACTTCCCTTGGTGATTTGTACACTCCATGCAAATACCTCTCCGTTGTCTTCCTTTGGCTCTACCTGCTCTCGATCGTCACAACGTTTATTTTGTCATTTGGTAACACTCCAAGAGGTACACCAAGGTTCTACCTTGTGATCATGATTTTCTTTGCTATCCTCATGGCTTATATGATGGCTGCTGCTATTGTCATGGCTGTTGATGCAATCAAGGATATTTTTGCTAGTAATACTAAAGTCACAGCAAAGGTTCTTTTCTCAAACAGTGTTTTCAGAGATCTGATTATTTCCACTGCATCCACTTATGCTCTTTACTTTATTGCCTCGTTCCTTCATTTGAAGCCGATGCACATGTTTACGTCTTTCCTCCAGTACTTGCTCTTGTCCCCATCCTACGTTAACGTTCTTAACATTTACGCCTTCTGCAACTTGCACGATATCAGTTGGGGTACTAAGGGTGCTACAGCCCAGAGTTTGGGAGATGCTAAGATCACTGAAGATGGTAAAGTTGAATTCGTGGATGCTCCAATCACTACTGATGAGATCAACGCACTTTATGAGAAACAGATGGATATTCTTGCACATGTTCCAAAGCCTACACCAGTCGTGACAGAGGAGTCCAAGAAGGCTGATGAAGCACGCCAGAAGGAGAAGGATGATGAGCACACAAAGAACTATTATGCCTTTATCAGATCCATGGTGGTTTTGACTTGGATTACTACAAATTTCGTCATCATCGCTTTGGTTTTGGAGACTGGTGGTGTTAATGATCTTTCAAGTGACAGTGATGATGAAGATAGATCATCTATTTTCTTGACTGTGATCTTGTGGATTGTGGCATTCATGGCCGCGTTCAGATTAGTGGGTACAGTGTACTACCTCATTGCCCGTATGTTCAAGTGATTGAAGGGCTAATATTCATAATTCTAGTTGCATAATTCGGTTTTTGTTTAACGCACGCATTTAACTTTACAACTGAACCTGTAGGAAACATATGGATTAGGTAATATGTAAAGACTTGTTAGAGGTTGGCAACCTTCTTGATGAACTTGCCAACATGCTTCCATTCATGCTCCTGACCACCAAAATAGAACAACGTCTTAAGCTCAGGAGCTTCCAGCTCTGTGAATTCCGCAACTTGTTCTTTCTCCATAGCAAACATATCCTTTACTTCTTCCTCTGAAAACATCTCCAAGGTCTTTATAGTTCCCTCATCTTTCGAATCACGATCAGAGAGGAGTGGGGCGGTATGCTTGATAGTGTCAAACAAGTAGAGTTCCTCACATAGCTCCAAATTGACATCCTTCAAAACAAAATCTGGGATACCTCCAAGCACAATCTTCTGGTAAAATCTGGTGAAGTTCATATTCGTTGACGCATACTCAAGCAACCGGAGCTGACTGCCATCTTTGGTTTCCAGAGTGAAGGAATCATCTCTAGCAAGCTCAAATACAGACTCTTCCCCCTTTGCACACATTCCAACGTAAACATCATCAAAAACAGGAACCTTATCAGCATAATGAACCACAAAAGTCTTCAATTTTGGTGCGATTATAGTGGTGATGATAGGTGCTGTAGCTTCTCCTTTCTTACCGACGTTGATGTTCAAGTATTCCAAATTCTCACAGAACAAAGCAATGACTGGTATCTCTTGATGTGCCAAGTTAAGACAAACATACTCAGAGTACTTGAGAGCCTTTTCGAGACTTTTCTTCTCTTTGAGTCTCTCCAATGCGTTGTACTTGTTGATTGCCTTCACGGTTTCCTCGTCAGCATCGGGTGGTGTGTCACGCTTGTCCGCCTGGTGTATGAAGGGAGGTTTGAATCGATTGTACAGATCAGAATAAACTCCATCTGGACGCTCATTAACATAGTAGTATGCTGGACTTTTGGAAACAGATAGATATTTGTCAATTGCAGAGATCATGAGTTTGGCCCCGGATGAGGAGAGTTGATGAAGGAGAGAGGCAAGGTCAAGGGATTCCGCGATTGCAGAGATTCCTGTAATGACGACGAATGTGGACCGATCAAAGGTGATAACCTGCCTTTGGATGAATTTCTCAAGTTGTGAAGATGAAAGATCAAGACAGTTAATCTCAAACAAGCGTATACAGGGGCGTGAGGGAGAGTTGGCCTTCAAAGCTGCCTCGAGTGGGCGATGGCGTGACTCTGGGATACACCAGTAATACACCGGCCCGGGATTGCAGTAGAGATATGTGTGCTTCACAAGGTGTGTGTTCTCCCCTAATAAACCTTTGATTGATTGACAAGTCTGATTGGCGATGAGGTCTGCATCAAAGGGTATACTGGGCAACAGTGCCGAGTTATCTCTGGGTTCTTCTAATTCCTTCATCTTTAATCTCACGGCCAATTACAACTCTTGGGAGTATTTGAAGAACAAATGAGAGATGTGATCATGAGTACGGAAGAAAGGATCAAGTTGCGATGACTTTATGTGTCAATCTCCAGGACAGAAAACATTGGTGCATGGGCGGAAAATGCACGCAGAGGACTCCCCACGGCAATTGGTCTTCGGGTGATAAGGCCACATATGAGTGAATTAAGTGGTAACAGTAAATATGAGCATTTATGGCCTTTATTTGTTGTGCAAATGTGGATTTCAACGACGACGAGAGAGAGTGAAGCCATCGCTAATGCACGGTCGTTGTCACCTGCCGTCCGGCATCTCCGCGTTTTCCCCAGGTCCGGTATCTCATCGCGCCCGCCAAATCTGCTTATCGGCCAACGTCTTGAGGATCTTTTGGTGGCAGACGTGGAAGTGAGTGGCCTTTGCTGGTGCCGTTGCTTGCTATTAATCAGAGAACGGCAGAAACACATTCTTTTAAAGTGTGAGTCAGTTCTCAGACGCCAATCAAGATCTGGCGGCGTTTTTGCTCGCCTCGACAAACCCGCCCACGACCCACGACCCGCCCAAAGCGATGCCGCTGGGGAAAGGCGAGACCGGCGCTGATTCTGCTTTGGGTGGGAAAAAGACGGAATAAATGGCACTATTTAGGCAGAAGTGTACATTATTAATTAGAAACAACAGATACACCAAATAACCTTGCTTTCACCCTCACAAACCACTTCAAACACCCTCGAAAACCCTCGTTCACGGTTTCAAGTCGCCTGTCTGGGAAGGCCGAGCCAGTTGCGCTATTGTGCGTGCCCTGGCAAAAGTGTGCCCTGACCATACCCTTTTGGGAACACGACCGCGCGCGCTTCGGATTTGGGAACCCGCGCGATTGCCCCACCTCCATCTTCGTCGATGAGCTGCCCACACTATAAAAACCCACATGGCTGCCCGTTGGAATGTCTCTTCTCATTGTTCTTCTCACTCCACCGCACAATGTCTGTCGCTGCTAAGTACTACCCAAACGAGCCAACTGCTCCAGTCGTTCAGACCGCTGAGATCCCAGGCCCAGAGTCCAAGAAGGCCATCGCCTCTCTTGGTGAGGTCTTCGATGCCAGACCAGTCTACTTCGTTGCCGACTACGAAAAGTCCATTGGTAACTTCATTGCTGATGTCGATGGTAACTTGTACCTTGACACCTACGCTCAGATCGCTTCCATCGCTCTTGGTTACAACAACCCAGCTTTGATCGAGGCCGCTAAGTCCCCAGAGATGATCAGAGCTCTTGTCGAGAGACCAGCCATTGGTAACTTCCCAGGTAAGGACCTTGAGGGAATCATCAAGAACGTTCTCAAGGCTGCTCCAAAGGGCCAGGACAAGGTCTGGAACGGTCTTTCTGGTGCTGATGCCAACGAGTTGGCCTTCAAGGCTGCCTTCATGTGGTACCAGGCCAAGAAGAGAGGTTACAACGCTGAGTTCTCTGCCGAGGAGAACGAGTCTACCATGCAGAACGCTGCTCCAGGTTCCCCAGACCTCGCTGTCATCTCTTTCAAGCGTGCTTTCCACGGTCGTCTCTTTGCTTCCGCTTCTGTCACTGCTTCCAAGCCAGTCCACAAGCTTGACTTGCCATCATTCAAGTGGCCAAAGGCTGAGTTCCCATCCTACCAGTACCCATTGGAGGCTAACGAGGAGGCTAACAAGGCCGAGGATGCTCGTTGTCTCCAGATCGTTGAGGACTTGATCAAGACATGGCACATTCCAGTTGCTGCTCTTATCATTGAGCCAATTCAGTCCGAGGGTGGTGACAACCACGCTTCTGCTGCCTTCTTCCAGGGCTTGAGAGATATCACCTCCAAGTACGGTGTTGTCTTCATCGTTGATGAGGTCCAGACCGGTGTTGGCGCTACTGGTGCCATGTGGGCTCACGAGCACTTCAACATCACTCCACCACCAGATCTTGTTACCTTCTCCAAGAAGTTCCAGTCTGCTGGTTACTTCTTCCACGACCCAGAGTTCATTCCAAACGTTGCATACAGACAGTTCAACACCTGGTGTGGTGACCCAGCTCACATGATCATTGCCGGTGCCATTACCAAGGAGGTCCAGGAGAACAATTTGGTTGCTAAGGCTGCCGAGGTTGGTGATTACCTCTACGGTAAGCTCGAGGAGGTTGCTAAGAAGTACCCACAGCACCTCCAGAACTTGAGAGGTAAGGGCCGTGCCACTTTCATCGCTTGGGACTTGGAGTCTGCTGACAAGAGAAACGCCTTCTTGTACAAGTTGAAGCAGAACGGTGTCAACTGTGGTGGTTGTGCTGAGGTTTCTGTTAGACTCAGACCAAGTTTGACATTTGAGAAGAAGCACGCTGACTTGTTCTTGCAGGTCTTGGAGAAGACCCTTGCTGAGTTTTAAGATACGTTGAACGTTCTTGAGGACTCTTTTGGATACGGTTTTGCATGATGATTTTCAATAATGTTATATAAAGTTTCTGGTTTTATGGTAATCACAACGTTGTAGTCGAGTAGAATCCATTACATGAGAGGTGAAGGTGATGCATGTGTATATGGGGATCGCCGATGATCTTCTGCTAAGTAGAAGATACCAGCAACCAGTAAAGCCCATAGCCAGTGTATTGATTAAGCTATCTCTCGAGTCCATTACCACCTAACCCACCAGTGATATTGATTAGTGCCTTTATAAGAGAGTCGACTCTCTTGAGAGAGTCTCTTGATAATACCAAAATAATAAAATTTGGAAAAGCAACAAAACTCCCATATTTGGAAATAACCCCAAATAGGAAATTACGAAGATACATCAAACGAAAAACGCACATCAAACAAAGCTCTGACCACCCACTCCACCCATAGAAATCACCAACAACCCAGGCAGAAATGATCAGAATGTCATTCTAAAAGGAAACAATCAAATTATGTCTCAATAATCTCCCCGACAAGGCCAATCTAGACATCCCCGTGGGTTTACTGTGACGCCAAATTAGGCACTGCAGCCGTGGAGAACGGAGAACCGGCGCGTCCAGTTTCAGACGTGTGTGGAAATCCCCAGGGCAGCTTTGTTTCCGCTTTCTCTTCCTTGTGATTATACACTGTACACCACTTTCCCAACTACAAAAAAGACGTGCATTCCCACTCCTTCACCCACAAACCACCACCTTCCTGACGTCCTTCCTTCTCCTGACTTTCCCTTGTTCTCAACCAGAGAAGCCGCCCTCAGACATCCCCACTGTCCACAGCAATCGGTGATTGCTCTTATTAAACTAAGCGCACACCCAAAGATGATGGAACAGCTAATCACGGGCCTCAGCATCTCTGACGCGTCGATTACTGATAAGAAGTCTGTCTTATTCACATGTTCAAAGGATGGAATCATTACCGCCAAAGGAAAAGACAGTGCGCAGTTTAACGCCCTTGTTGAAGCTTTGAACAAGCTCAAAGCAACCAATGAATCCAACGAAACGGCTGCTCGTACATCTATGAGTGATGCTACGCTTGATAGTCTTATTGGAGAAGTCTCACACAACCTATCATTTCTGTCACCTGAGTCCATTCAGGATGTGCAAGTTGGGTCGTTGTTCCAGATTTCCGCCCTTATAAGAGCCAGCAATGAAATGAATGAGTTGATTAAACAGCAGATCACGCATGAGCTGATTGACAAGATTTTATCCATTGCAACTGATGCTATTGGAGTTTTGAGACATTTAGTTCCATCTGATGGATATTTGCTCTCCAAGGTCTCTTTTATCAGTCCTCTCCTGATCACAATCTCATTCTCCCACAAAATTCAGTACCTGAAGTCTACCTCTCTATTGAAGGCTCTTACTATTATCTTTGTCTACCACTTGGTCCACAGATCACTTCTTCAAGAAGCAGTCAAGATGTTCTTTGTTAATGGAACTACCAACATGGATGTCTTTGAAGTTTTTAACAAGCTCTGGGAGAAAACTCTCGAAGTTCCAGCTCAACAGGAAGTTGATGTTAAGTATTCTCCAGGACCACTGACAATCCTTACAAGAATGGACATGATGGACAGCATTGACATTCAATGGCCACTATTGGACCAACTGTTCCCATTTGTTCCAAACCAGTGTTTGGCGAGACTATCCAAGGACAATATCACTATTTACTCTACTATTTCCTCTTTGACTGAGAACTCTACTGCTGTTGACTTTCTACCATTATTGTCTGTTACAAAAACTCGGATGGGTTCTGAGCTACTTCTTTGTCTCATCCACACTTTGAACTTGGAAACACTCTTTATGGATTACTTCGAGAAGCCAGAGATACGCTCTATTATGGAGTTCTTGTTTATGAGACTGGGATCTAACACTGCTGGGTTCAATATGATTTTCTCTTTCCCATTCATGGAGAAACTCCTGAATGCTCAAGTGTTGTCTGTATTCAAAGAGTCAAAGTACGCTAGATATAAGGTTATCTTTGAGGTGATTGATCACAACTACAAGATTGACTTCTCAAAGGATCTGCAGATGACTCTATGTTTGGAATCTGCCTTGGTGAACATTAACTCTGAGTTTGACTTCATTGATGATCTTAACGTCATCATGGAGTTTGGATCTTTGTTCTCATTGGAAGGGTTGTTCAACTATGCTTCTTTCATTCTCCAGAATGCACTTGTCAATATGGTCAATCCTAACCGTGAGTTACCATTCCAGTTTCTGCAAACGGTGGAGTTCAGGAGATTTGCACCATTACCAAGATCCAATTTCCTTGGGTTCGATCTGAAAGAAGGTGTGTCTATGACCTGTGGTGAGAACTTTAACAGAATGATTCACTCTACTCACCTTGTTTTGAAGTTGATGAGAAAAGTCTTGGATGGATACTTGAAGTCAAAAGACTTGTTGAAAGTGAACGATTCGTTGTCTTCAGATAATTTGAACATTGAATACTGTTCACAACACTACCTCATGGAACAGTACTTCACCTCGTTGTTCACTGTGTTGATTACAGCATATGAGATGTCCGCAAAGGCCAACGCAAGATCTTCCCAGTTACCTCTGTTCTATGATTTGGATTCTGTGGGTAAAGTGTTCAAACTACAGGTGTTCCATGTCTTTGAAGGTCTTTTCAAGTTGTATGGCTCTTATGCCGTTTTTGAGTTTGTCCAGTTCATAACGAGATTATCACATAATGATCTGGAATTACAGAGTTTCTGTGTGTCTTTGCTCAACCATTTGTCTTTCCATGCTGGACTTGATGAGTTCACCAGACACATCACTGAGAACGAGGCTATTAAGACAGTGCTGGTGGAGTACATTAAGGAATGGGACGATGGAGTGTTTGAGATTCCAAGACGTGAATTTGATTTGGTTCCCTTCTTGAAACATGAATACCTTCCATTGCTCGGTATTTTGAACATTGAGTCACCATTACCATCTCCAGAAGAGAGCTCCATGAACTCTTTCAACTACACAACATCCAGTTTCACAAACACGTCAATTACTGATTACAAAAAGAATTCGTCTTTCAACAACTATGGATATGCAACACCACCCACCAGTATGAGTGTGAACACAAACTTTAACCAGTCACAAACGCAGAACTATCCTGATATGAACAAAAGGAGCTTTGTGCCTTCTCAACCTTCCAGGGCCACCACTTCAAACTTCAACTCTGGGTTCCAAGCAAGCACCAATCTTTCCAATTTCCAAGGAAATACGTCAAACACTGGGTATTCCCAGCAATTCACTGGATCACCAAACTTGAACAACATTGACTACTACAAGACGTCCAACATCCGCAACATTGAAGCCTTTATTCCAAAGCCACAATCAAACACCGATCAATACCAATCTTCAGACAACATTGGTCCTTTGTACAACCAATTCGGCTCTGGATCCAATTCACAATCTCGGAAGTCTTTTCCAATCAATCAGTATGGGAAATACTGATCCCTGCGCGGACATGCACCTTATAGCTCCAAGAAACTCTGAGAACTATGAACCAGTATCGACTCCTTTTGCCTTTTTTTTTTTGTTTGTCTATTCTTTGAACGCTAGTCACAGATCAATGCACTTGTGTGTATGCCATGAACCGTTTTACTTGAGGACAGCTGCAGATCTATGATTCTATTCAATCTTTACAAGTACAGTACTACAAGAACTATGAGAAACACCAATTGCCTTTTGCTATCACTTATTGCTTTATAACTATATGGCGTTTTCCCTTTATGCAACCAGTAGTGATGATATGTACAAGTGTGAGAGTCTTAACGGACAACAGAGTTGAATGCAGATGGAACAGTCGCAGCATCACTTGTGCCCTTGACTATTAACTGATGTGAAATGCCTTCTGAATCTTTAAACACCACAACACCACTGTCATCAGTGAACAAACCCTTTTGGATCTTTTTCCATGCCTTTGGGCTTAGTCTCAATTTCTCACCATCCTCACCTCTTTCGACATCATCAAACCCTTCAAACTCCAATTCTGCACCCACTGGAGCGTTCTGTGGGGGAGATACAAGCTCAACACCATCCACTATCATTGACTCACCTTCACCGGACGTCTTTTCAGCAGCAAGGAGCATAGCTTGTGATACGATGCCTCTCATTGGTGCCGGTTTGAGATTTGTCAACAGAACAACTCTACGACCCTGCATTTCCTCTCTTGGGATCCAGTCCACAAGTCCAGAACACACAGTGAGTGGGTGTTTGCCCTCACCGTGTTCAATCTGGGACACGTATAGTTTATCGGCATCTGGATGCTTGTTGCATTGTTGGATGTGGCCGATCTTCAAGCTCAGGAGGGCGGGTGTAACAGCTGCAGAAGGGGTTAGTTCCGGTAGTAGAAGAAGAGGGAGGAAGCGGGAAAGGACATACGCTTAGCAGCCTTGAGGAGGGTACGGTGAGTAGAGAAGCTCCGTTGTGCCAGTTGGAATGTGCGTGTGGTCATTGTTGTGTGATTTATGCTTATCGAGATACAAAGAGAGTGAGGCGAGAGGTTTTTCGTCACGCACGTGTGTCTCGAGACGACAATGGACTGTGGGAAGAAGATGGACTGGCAGTAGTGGCAAAAGGACAGCAATTCATGTAACAAAAGAGCAACACCAACGGGCCAGAAGCACCAAATCTACGAACTCAAGTGCCAAGTCAACAGCTCCAAATCGCAAGAATTTAACAGACAAAGGCCCAATTATCGCTGACATAATCTCTGCGGCGCGATCATTCGGGCGACGTCGAAACTTTTCGCTCGGAAAAAATTCCACTCAACCAGAAACTTCTTCCACAACTCGGACGGGTCAATTCTCTGTGTTCTCTGTTCTCCTGCTCACTGCCCCCAGTCGTCTGTGGACACTCGCCTCATCTCTCTCTCTCTCTCTCTCTCTCTCTCTCTCCCGAGTGCCAAGTCCCCGCTGACCAACACGCGATCTACCGCAGTAACACACCGTGTCATCACGAGCACTTGCCTTAAGCTCCCACCTCCCACCGACTTCTGCTTCTGACACTCTCTCTTAGTGGCAGATAGTCAGATAGTATACACAGATTCTCATTTTTCACCCTTCTGCTATAAAGCCCGCCGCACACATAGCATCCCGCAAAGGTTCGGATCAGCAGGAACCCAATCACAAGCTCCGCTAATTCCACCACCTGTCACAACGACACTCACTAATACATTGATCCAGGCCCTTAACACACACTACACAATGCAGTTCATGGCTCCTTGGGTCCCGGCGTTTGCTAGCGCCGTGAATGCACACATGGAACAGTTCCCGTTCGTCACATCAGCCTTCAGCACGGTTGACAAGGAGGGCCATCCACGGGTTCGTACATGCATCTACAGAGGCTTTGTGTTTGACGATAAGAAGAGTAACATTCTCACACTCACTACAGATGTGAGGATGGAGAAGTATGAGCATCTTGAAACGAATCCAAACTTTGAGGCATGTTTCTGGTTCCCAAAGACAAATGAGCAGTTCAGAGTTAGTGGTAAGGCTACTTGTTTGACGCAGGACAAGTTGGATTTCAACTTGGATTATCCTGTTGTTTCACCTGGTGCTATTAAGCAATACTCATCAAACCTGGACTTGTCATCCATGGGAATGACACCAACACCATCTTCAAATGGCATTCCAAACGATAACACACCAACCGAACAGGAATGGAGAGACGAACTTGACAAGAAGTGGGATGCCCTCTCTACGAAACTCAAAGCATCTTTCCGTAAACCGGAACCAGGCTCTAAACTCACACCTGAGAAGCGCAAGCTGTTGGACTCCATCTCACGTGGTGTCGATGGAAGTAATGAGGAGGATGGAAAGAAGAACTACGCATTGATCGTTCTCACTGTTGACAAAGTCGACTATACGAATTTAAACGGCCATAACGATTTGAGATACATCTATGAAAGATTTGATACAGACCAGTGGAGCGAGGATGAGGTTTGCCCATGAGGTGATCGTGTACACTATATGATGAGGAATGAAGCGAAAGGGGAGTGATGATGTACATAAAAAGAGAAGGAGTTACGTTGTTATGTTTCTAATGACCATGATGAGTGTGTTCTTTTGTTGATATCGTGTTTTTCGTAGATCTTTTGACTTGTTTACTATCGTACATGCCTAGTTGCTTCACCCCACAACATTGCGCTGCACTACAAAAGACCCAGAATACCAAATCATAATTCAGAATATTTACAACTTTGGAGGACTAAGCAATCTCTGTTTCAAACCGTCAGGGTAGTACTTCATAGACGGACTCTGTCCCAAGTGCCAAGCACCACCATCAACAACCATGATATCACCAGTGACATAACTAGCCGCATCACTAAACAAGAACAATGTCGCATTTGCAATATCCTCTTTGAATCCTGGTCTTTGTAAAGGAATCGTTCTTGTGATCTCCTTCAATGGCATACCTGCTGATAATCTATCAAAACCTTCAGTGTTCTGGATGATTCCTGGTGCAATACAGTTGGATCTGATACCCAAAGGACCAAGTTCAACAGCAAGCGCCTGCGATAGGGCATCAACACCAGCCTTTGCTGCACCAACGTGCGTTTGGAACGGCACACCGTAATAATGAAGGGTAGTGGAGATAAAGATGATAGAGCCCTTGTTCTTCACCAATTGGTCATATGTAGCCTTCACAGTATTGAACGAACCAAGCAAATCAATAGAAACAACAGACTTGAATGCGTTTGAAGACAAGTTATTGAAATCTGAAAGGAAGTTTCCAGCAGCTCCTGCAACGACATAATCGATTCTTCCCAACTCTGCAACGGTCTTGTCAACTGCAGCCTTGATGGAGTTAACATCACGAACATCAACATTTGGCAACGACACGACTTTGGCACCAGGTCTCAAGGATGCAATTTCAGCAGCACATGTGTCTGTCTTTTGCTTATTACGACCAAGAAGGGCAGCGTTGGCCCCGAGCAACACCATTGCCTCCGCCTGGACACGACAGATGGATCCAGCGCCTCCGGTGATGAAGACGACTTTTCCCTTGAATAAATCAGGTTTGAATTGTGTTCTTTCGAGGAATGACTTGTCGAGTGTGTTTGGCATCTTGTTTGGTGTCTTATGGAGTTATTGAGCAAAGACATGAAATCAGAAAGCGGACGTGTTGGCCCTTTTTATGTTCCTCTCTTTGTGGGGAAGAAGGTCGCTTAAAGAGCCGAGGCTAATTCTGCCTCGGCCCGCGAAACAACTCTGGGAGGTCATCTTCTACAGGTTTACATAAATTTATCTCAAAGAACAAGTCATGAATTCATTTCGTACCAAACTTGGAAACCAGTTTCTTACCAGCAATCGTGAATTTTTCCTTCAGCGTTGAGTTCTTCTTCTTTAATGCCTTACCGTTACGCGTATCGTTGTTCTCCGGGGTTTCCTCCTCACGTAGACGTTTCTCGGGAGTGTTAGTGGCCATCACCATGTCCGTCTCCTTTAGCAGCTCAGTTTGGATGATCGAATCTTCCTCTTGTAATGGTTCCGTTAAGATGTTGTCGTTACTGTATCGGTCTTCATCAAGTTCTGGATCCGCATCGGGTAATATTGATGTGTCCGTCTCCACACTCTTGATAAGATCTCTCCCAGAATTAACATCATCAATGGTCTCCAAACTCTTACGGTACGTGCTCACAATGTAATTAGCAAGTATTCTGAAGTTCTTTCTGTTGTTTCCCTTCTCAATGCCCATCAAGATGATCTCAAGAAGGTCCAAAATCGTGGAGTAACTGAGTTCCGGTGAGCCATCAAGTGAATCCAAGAGAGCAAACACCTCTTTGAACAAGTCTGAACTGATTATACATCTGGTGTAATAATCATCATTCATCAACACAAGAGATTTGAGTGAACGAATGGCAGTCAATCGGAGTTGTAATTTGTGTACTGGTCTCACTAGTAACGAAATCCCTCTTAAAACGTTGTTCTCGATGAAGAAAGATCTGGAAGCACCACGATCAGAAGCACAAAAGTTCACCAATTCACAAAGATTAACAAATAAATCATCCTTTTGAGGTGTGGTGGTCGTTGAATCTGCATCAAGTTTGATCAATGGACCAAATAACTGTGGTGCAACTTGGTCGTAAAAAGCGGCAAAGTAGGCAACGGTATCCAATCTTTCAGAACGTGCCTCATCACTCATAAATCTCGGTGAACTGACATTTTGTACCGGGTCCAAAAGTACTTTGAGTGCTTCAAATGCTTGCATGCGGATACCAGCATCGTTTCCCTCCAAGAGAAATCGTGTAAGAATTGTGATCAAGGTCATATCGTTTGAAAGTTGGACGGTTTTAGAAGGTTTGAATAACGATGAAGTATCTTCATCTTTTTCATATTCATCACCATTGAATGGACTATCAGTAATAGCATCAACCGTTCCCTTCTTAGTTCCATTACCATTCTGTTCCTTAGACTCTTGCTCGCTGGCTTCATTTGACTCTTCAATCTCAACACTGCTGATGAGCAGCATGTCATGACTGATAATAGTGACAATCATCTCCAAAGAGAGAACTCTTGTATCCACTGAGTCATCTGTAAGAACAAACTCCACTGTTTTGAGTAAACCTTTCTTGATCAAACTCTTGAAGAACTTGGATTTCAGATTCACCAGGGAGTTTTTAGCTGTCAACACAAACTGATGCAATAGTTTGATTCCTTCTCTTTTCTGTTCGATAGTAGCTTCACTATCACCGGCATACATCTTAAACAGCTCATCGATGAAATCACCACTTTGCAAAACCTCAATGATATTTCCCTGATTCATACAAATCTGCTGACTTAGCACATTATACGTTGGATCTTCCAAAAGCCTCACCAATACAACATCTTTCAAAAATTGCAACTTGGCAGTCTTCTTGATCAACTGGGTTAATGAATCATTCTTAACGGGTAATAGCTCTTTGAAATTTGACTCGTCTTGTAACATTTTCCGGTGGTTAGCCTTGTATTGCGGGAACTCTGGATCATATTCCAAGATACCCGCGAGTCCAATCATGTATGCATTATCATCCATCAATCGTATCACATAACCTTCATCATGTGCAAGAAGTGCCTTAATACAGTAACATAATAAGTGTAGTTTTGTGATGAGCCTCTTTTTCTCGGCTTCTTGGAATAAACGAATAAGCTTGTTGATGTAATCGTTCTCCTCGATGAATCGAAAGATGGAACCTCGATAATACAACGAATTCGTATGGGAGTTGAAACAATTAAGGACAAGTTGAATATCATCCAATGTTGGATCCGGGGGAGGAAAAGCAATTGGGCCCACTATCAATTCCGTGATGTCTCCTTCGACTTCATTCGAGATGATGCTCACAAGGGAGATGTGTGGTGCGAGCTTCGTTTTATGCACATGGACGATGAAATCGCACATTGAGGAACACCCTTCCTTTTCTTGGAACGAAAGTGCGATACTCTGCCCGTCCAGATCTGTCCATACAATCAGTGTATCTTGTTGCCTTTGGAATTGTACTGAGCCTTCAACGGGGGCTTTTAGAAGCTGCTCCTCATCGTTGAGCTCGTTGCGAACAACAAGGTACGGTGCCCGGTCATCGCTGACTTCTCCAAAGCAGTATCCTGTGCCCTTATCAATCCAGACGTCTGACAAAAGATATACTTTCACTCTGTTGAGCCTCTCTTCTTTCTTTCTCGTCATATTCTGTGTGTGTGGATGTGATGAGGCGGATTGTCCTTGTCTATGGGCTGTGAGACAGGAGGCGTTAGTGAAAGGTTCCGGTGATGATGTGGGGGGAGTACGAAGGGCGCTTCAAGAATAAATGCGCGAGCGTGGATGATAAAGAAGTGGGAATGAATATGAATGGACAATAAATTCGAAAGAGTATTGTGGAAGTAGACTTGTGCCCTGGTTGTCCTGCTCAATGGATACAAAGTCGCGTTGGACGCGTTGTGGATTGCGTTGCTTGTGCTTTGAACTGGCGGCAAGGGCTCGAGACTGCAAAAGCCAACTGTGTGGAAGAGAAGTGGTTTTGTCCCTTAAAGGGAAGTTTGTAGTTCCAGAAAGCGACTCCCAGTGACGGCTGGGATCTTTGATAGTCTCGTGACTCTGTTGCCCGAGTGACGTTTTCCTGTTGCAAAGAGATGAAAAGCAGACGCGGGGGCTTCAGGGTCAAGTGGTACGGACACGCTCGCCACCCGCCTTGGGGCCAAAACCGCAATCCAGAGATCTTTTAGATCTACGCCACAGTTGGGGTCCTTTTAGAGATACAAGTGCATTAATTGGAAAAATTTGAGTAACAAACAATCGAAAAAAACTGTTAACAGAACTTGGGTGCGTCCAGTGCTCTCAGAAACTAGGCATCCAGAGGCATGATGTTTGGCAAAGGACCCATTGGTGTGATGTGATGAGGGTTGATACCAATATGCGACTTTGTGTAGTGGAACTTCATGTGGTCAAACTCACAAGTATCCTTGATCAATGGGTGGTTCCAGTAGATATCTCTGACCCACTTGTGCAAGTATGGGAAGTCAAAGCGGATCATACCAATATTACACTTGAAGTGTTGGACATAGACAGGGTCAAATCTGATGATAGTGGTGAAAAGTCTGATATCTGATTCAGTAAGGTGGTTACCAAGCAAATACTTGAATCCCTTCTGTTCACTCTCTCTGAGAAGTCTCTCAACTTTATCCAAGTGAACAAACAAGTTGGTAACCTCAGCTTCGTACACTTCTTGCTTTGTGGCGAAACCTGCTTTGTAGACAGCATTGTTGATATTCTCGTATGTCAAAGTATTAAGCTCATCAATCTTACTGAGCAAACTAGCAGGTGCGTAGTTCAAGCTCTTCTGTTCTGGATCTTCAATCAAGTCATTGAACTCAGTATTGAGGAATCTAATGATTTCTGATGACTCGTTGTTGACAATTGTCTGTTCTTTTTTATCCCAGAAAACAGGAACGGTAAATCTTCCCTCATACTCAGGGTCGGCCTTGTAATAAAGCTCTGAGAGTCTCTTGAATCCGTAGAGTGGCTCCTCGGTGGCTGCAGGACAAGGGTCTTCAGCACTTGGGAATCTCCAGCCCTTATCGTCCATTTTCCAATGAACAACACTCAGACCAATGATAGAGTCTGGAGAAACAGTTGATGTCTTTGGATCAAAACCCTTGATGAGACCCTTGGTCATCAAGTAGATAAAGACACGGTGGGCCCAAGGACAGGCCAAGGAGATGTAAACGTGATATCTACCCTTTTCTGGGGTGAACTTTGAGCCAACCTTGGAAGAGACAACATCTCTAAAGGTAGAGACTTTTCTCTTATAGGCACCGTCCTTGCCTGCGAAATCAAGAATTTTGATGCCGTTCTTAGCCTTCTAGTTTGTTAGTATGGGGACTCCTTGAGGCAGCAATGCAAGATAAAGGGGAGGTGTTGAGACACTTACAGCTTGAGACATTGTGATACTTTTAGTGGATTAATATGGTTGAGTTGGAAAGTGTTAAGATGGAAAATCCAAAGTAATTCACTCTGCTTTTTATACGGATCGCCTCTGAGAGTGTTGTTGGTAGTAAGCAGCTTTGTCAGTTCTTAGCAATTGCCGTCATTCGTCAGCAGCCGCGACACGGAACTGCGATCCATTGTTGCTGCCTCCGAGACAAGCTGCATTGTAAACGGCCCGTGAAATCTTCCATAACTAGTTCCTGTACTCATAAAACATTTCTCATATCCATTGCTCATAAACACCTTAAATAGTTAAAAAAAAAAAGCAAGCCTCAGAAGTGAAAGAGATTCATCACTTTTAACGGGGGTTCCCCAGATGAAACCTTATCGAATCACTTCTTCATCTTCTGAATCAATGGGTCATCAAGACTTTCAAGCACGGTGACCCCACTCTTCTTATAATATGCATCGATCTCGGCAATTTGATCAACTGCAATGGCTTTAGCCAATGGCTTGATCACATAAGTCTTGAATCCTAGCTTTGCACTTGACTCAGAACTGAACTTGACACAATAGTCATATGCCAAACCACAGACATAGACATCGGTAATACCTTGAGACTTCAAGTAGGGACCCAACTCAGTGACATTATCATCCCAAACGTCATTGAAGGCACTGTAGTAATCACGGTCTTGCAACTGGCCTTTCTGAACGATTGTCTTTGGCACCGTTACGTTCTTGTATGCTTCGATCAATTCATCTGGGAAATTGGCACCGTGTGTATGCTGGATACAGTGGTCTGGCCAGACAGTTTGTAAGGACTTGATGCTTGAGTCCTTTGTGGATGTGAACTCAAGTTGCTGGTATGGTTTGGCATCAGCGTGGTTCGAAGCAAAGGACGTGTGGTCCTTTGGATGCCAGTCCTGGGAAAAGACAACTGTATCCCACTTGTACTTGGAACAATCGAGGAGATCAAGGACTCCTGGAAGGATCTCATCTCCATTTTCCACAGCGAGACAACCGCCTGGAAGGAAGTCGTGCTGGACATCGATAACGAGGAGGGCAGATTTGGACGTCATAGTAAACGTTATTAGGGAATTGTGTTAGATACGTGTTAGAGAATGGTAGTACAAGCAGGTGTGTCAAGTACCGTGACGGAAGGCAGTGGGTCCCTTATAAGTTCCGGACGGAAGCAGGAGAGAAGGTGATAGAAGAAGTTCAGATTCCGTGATAATTTGCTGCGCAAGGGTCAACGGGCAACGGGCTGAGTTGTGGGCTGAACCTGTTCGCGCACACCCAAAGGTCCCCCCAAAATACCACCGCGCACTAATACACGTAAACACATTCACACTCCAACAAGGAGATCCCGCACATAGACACCACCCGCTCTACAATGGTCGAAGTGTCCCTCACCGTGGGTAAGCTCGATGCTTCCCTCGCATTACTTCTCACCGCTGAGCATCATCTTATCGAGTTCCCTACTGTTCTTCTCCCAGATTCAGTCACCGCCGGGTCCATCGTCACCATCAAGTGTGAACAGAACCACCAGCTCGAAGAACAAGAAGTCAAGGACTTCAATGCCGTCCAGGATGAGATCTTGGATTTGTTCGGTACACACGAGCCTAAAAATCCTAACCTCCGCATCAAGAATGTCACTCAAACAAGTGCCGTGTTGGAATGGGATCCTTTGGAGCTTGGATCAGCCTCAATTAAGTCATTGACCCTTTACAAGAACGGCACAAGACTTGGACAAGTGCCAAACCCACTTGTCAGCACTACTACAAAGCTTTCTGGTTTGCCAGTCGAGACAGAGTACGAGTTCAACCTTCGTTTGGACACTACCGCTGGTGTCTTCGAGTCTGAAAAAGTGAAGCTTACAACACACAAAATGACTGACCTGAGCGGTATTACTGTGTGTGTTGGTGAGATCGATGCTGATTCAGGCATTTTGCGTGAGGATATTGAGGCTTCATTGAGTTCAATCGGCGCCAGACCTCTTCAAACCGAAGTTGCAGTTGACACTACACATTTCATTACAACCACAGGATTGGGTTCACAATGGAAGAAGGCTGTTGATTCAAACATTCCAGTCGTGAGACCAGAATGGTTGAAGGCCTGTGAAAAGGAGAGACGTATTGTTGGTGTTAGAAACTTCTATTTGGATGCTGACGTCAAGTTCTTGGAACCACACAGATATTCAAAGGCAGTCCCAGCTACCCCAGAGCCAACTCCACAGGAAAGTACTACTGAGACTGAAGCTTCCGAAACACCAGCAGCTGAATCTACAACTGATGCATCTCCAGAGTCAACTTCTGCTCCTGCTACCGCTGCACCACAGGAAACTACCGAGGAGGCTGTGCCAACGGAGGAACCAGTTGCAGCTGATGTTAGAGTCCTTCCAGAGCTTCCTACACCATCAGGTTCTCCAATTCCAACAGATGCACCATTACCAGTAGCGGAACCAACGACAGAGGCGGAAATTGCAACAGAAGAGGTCCCAGCTGAGCCATTGACAGAGGAGCCAGCTACTGAAGTAACTGAAGAGGCTCCTGTTACCACCGAGGAGCCAGCTGTTGAAGAGAAAGTTGAAGAAACCCCAGTAACAGAAGATGCTCCAGTAGTGGAAGAGACACAGGCTACAGAAGATGTCGTTGAAGAGGTTCCTGAGGTGACCGTTGAGGTTGCCGCTGAGGAAGCCACCGAGGAGACTGCCGAGGCTACACCAGCCGTCGAACAAGAGACAACTGTCACTGAAGAGAAGACCGAGGATGGATTCGATGAAGTTGATATCAACAACGATGAAAATGGTGAAGATGAGGAGGAATCTCGCGAGGCTTCACCAGTTCCAGAAGGTGAGACCAAAAAGGTCTCAACAAGTGGTGGTGACAAGAAGAAAAAGAAGAAGAAGAAGGGTAGAAAATAAACCAGCCATGATACGCACTTTTATATAATATAATTTAAGCCCTTTATAATGTGATTCCCTTGTTCAATTGTGTATCTGACGTAGGTTCCATACTATCAATCTACGATCATATATGGACTTGAGATAACGCTTTATGACCTGCATTTTAAAGAACAAAACATCATTATAATCTGTGAGAGTAATCTATTTTGAGCACCGTTTTATTCTCCGAATAATCTTCTCACTCTTCTCAACACAGAATCCTTCTCTGGGTCATATGGGTGTTCCTTGGAGGGTATTTCCAAAACGGCAGGGAATGCATTCGTGAAGTTATCCACACTGAATCTGATTCTCTCCGCCAAGTGCTGGTTGATCAGCAAGATGGCAATATCGTCTCTCTCCTCGGTGTATGTGGCAAATGCCTTCTCCAATTGCTCATCGGTGGTCTTACCATCAACAACGAAGAAGTTCTTTGAGTGTGAGGCGTCGTCAACCTGACCGATACCAGCAAGGAGCATCCCCGTGATAGTGTCCTCATCACCAATTACGGCAAGAAGTTGACGGTTCTTATTAGCCTCTGTCATTGTGTGTGTAGGATAAAGTCAGATATACAACCAGGTGACGATTAGATCACTCAGTGGTGTGTAATGGGATCCTGTTTGTCTCGGCTTGACACGTTGAGTTGGCTGCTCCAAATTCAAATCTCCAAGCGCGCGAGAAGGCTGGTGTTGCACGTACCGATTTTTCGAAAGTGAGTTTTGAGTCTCCCCGAACGTCATAGGACCTTTCTCTCTCTTAACTCCTTGTCCTGGGGATCGGGAAAAACAGTGCGATAATGAGCAGTATACTTTGTCTAAGATCATTCACAAGAGCTCCAGCTCTTACACGGAGCTTTTCCAGTGCACCAATCACACTTGCGGGACACTCCAAATGGGCTAATATCAAGCATGACAAAGCTCGTAACGATGCTCAAAAGAACAAAGTTGCAAATAAATTCGCCATGATGATTGCAGTTGCCGCAAAGCGTATGTTACCACCCTTATTTCTTTTGAAGAGCTACTAACATGGATACACAGTTGGTGGTGCGGATGTTGGCAAGAACGTTCGTCTTGCAGCAGCTGTCGATGCCGCAGGAAAGGCCAATGTCTCGAAGAAGGTTATCGAGAAGGCCATCAACCGTGGTGCTGGTATTGGTTCTGGTGGCGAGAAGGAGAATGTCGACCAGGCAGTTTACGAAGGTATTGGACCAGGTAATGTGTCCTTTGTGGTGGAGGCCCTTACGGATAACAAGACTCGTACTTTCAGTAATGTGAGAGCTGCATTCGCCAAATATGGAGGTTCATTGAGTCCTACATTGTTCCAGTTTGATAGAAAGGGATTCATTACAATTTCTAAGGGCGAGCATGACTTTGACAGTGTGTTTGAGAAGATTGTTGATCTTGGAGCTGAGGATATTGAAGAAGTGGAAGGAGAAGAGGCATTGTTGGAGGTTATGACCGATCCATCTGATACTGGAAAAATCTCTGGTGAGTTGAAGAAGGATTACGAAATTAAGGAAGTTGGTATTGCATACATCCCAAAGAGTGACTCTTTGGTTACTATTGAGGATCCGGAGGTTCAAGAGAAATATGACAAGTTCATCTCATTCCTTGAAGACGTTGAAGATGTCACAGATTATTACACCACGCTGAAGGAGGAGTAATTATGAACAATGAAATACAAACCTGTACATATTCCCTGTTTTTACAATGTGGTGGCGTAGTAAATCCTGGTTCTCGACGCTGATATGTCCATCTACGAGGTGTAGTACCTAGTTTAGCAGGATATAAATATGCTGTAGAATTAACCCGTGAATGGCAATCAGATGAAGGCATTGACAGATATAAGAGTTCCTTCTCAAGAGACAGCAATCTCAAGCATCAGAGACCCTATCCATGAATATCAATGATCCCCATCTCATCGCCCTGACCAGCTCATCGAGATAGCTAGCCAAAAAAAAAACATATAGAAGAAACGAGAGTAACCATGAATAAAAGCTGGAATGTGTGTTGTATTATTTTAAAATTTGTGTTGTGCAAAAAGGTTTTGTGTTTTTTCTTGAAATATGTTTACTCGGACTTCTCCTCCTGCTTCAAGAGAGCCTCATCAACAGCGGTCTGCTTTGGGTTTCTGCCGAGTCTGAGGGATTCATCGTATGAAATCTTTCTGTAGGTGAAGAATGAAGCAGAAGCGACAGCGACACCCATAACGACGAACAATGGGGTCAATTCGACTGGGACGGAAAAGCCACCTTTCTTCTGTTGAGCGTCATGTTAGTATGATCTCTCTGGAGAGCGCGCTTGGTGAATGGTTCGATGTTTAACGGCGAGCCCATCGATATCACTCGATCTGGCACCGCAGGACACGGGAACAAAACAGGTGCGCGTGTTGTCAAAGCAGTAAACGTACAGCAGCGTTGAACAAAGCCTGGGATGGTCTCATTGTGTTTTATTAGTTGATTGGTAACAACAGAAGGGTTGCGATGGGAGGGTTGGACCGCGCCCGGGCAGCTCTCTTTTTCTCTTTTTTAGAAACTTTTGGTTGGCTGGCGCGAATTGGTGTGTGGGTGTTCTTGAATGCCGTATCGGGAAATCGTATGACACATCTGTGCGGGTATACTACGCCGCATCTGTAGCGATGCAATGATTAAGTCGTTAATGTACTCTAAACAATGTATTCCCACATGTGTTGCAGTGTGTGGGAAATGTCTTTTTATATATGTCTTGGGGGTGTAGCCTCCCAATATGTGTTCAATGCAGATCATGATACATGTCATCTCATATCTTTTTCGAAAGGTCTCACAATTTCACTAGGTAGTGCTTGACCTCTTCGTATGTCAACCAACTCACAGCCATTGACGGCACAACCTTGAACAAGTTTGCAGTCAAACCCTTGTACATACCTCTCCATCCTTCTGACTTCCAGATCGTGGTGAGAGCATGCCAAACAGAGTTGTATTGGAATCCCAACTCTGCATTTCCTCCCATACTCAACACCTGGAATCTTCTTCTCAACAGATCAAATGGATATGTCATCGTCTGTGCAACAGCACCACTTGTGGCACCAAGCAACAATTTAGTCAATGGTGAAGAGTCTGGAGCAAATTCCTTCAACTGTTCATACACTGCGAAATTGATAGCGACATAAGGTGCAACACCGAGTGTGGTTGGCCAAACACCTCTGTACAATGCCAACACTCCACCTTCTTCTTTATAGATCTTCACCAACAGATGCATGACTCCAGGTGGTTTCTCACCAGTCTTAACTTTGGACTTGTCCAATTTGGCCAAGTTTGCAGTCTGGATACTCAACCTCGTTCTCACAAGGTCCAAGGGATATGTAGCTCCAACACTTGCAGTACCACACATCGCACCAGCGAATAGTCTCTGCCAGTTATTAAGCTCAGTTTCTCCAGGTTTCAAAAGCATGAATTTGATCTTTTGATAAACGTAGAACTGTACAGCGGAATATGGAAAGATTCGAACACAATTGAGACCATTACCACGGAATAAACCCTTCACGCCTTCCTCCTTGTACATCTTCCATATCGTAGGGAACATTCCTGAGTAATTGGCCTTTCCTGGGCCTTGGACTTGGAAGAGGATTTTAGCACGCTCAATAGGTGCGATGACGGTTCGTGAAGTGATGCCTCGCCGCACCACCCGCAAGAAGCGACGCTGTTGAGTCACGGGCAATGTATTCTTTCAGTTCTTTGGTGTTCATGACTTGTATGGCAGAGTGACTGGGGATCGTAGTTCGTAATTATTCGGTGTGGGGGTGTGAGCTTTGTTCATGTTGACTTTTTTTTCTCAACGACGGTGGGGGTAAAGCGCGGGCCGGAGATCGGAGATCAAGTGCGTTGATGATTTCGATTTCTTTGGTGAAGAGGTCTTTGGAATTTGGATGGATTTGCAAAGTTTAAGGGAAGAACATGCACAGATGTTGATTGGATGTATGTGGCCCGGTCGGATTTGCGGCCCACGCGGCCTATTCCCTCTATGCCTTTATGGAGCCACTGAAATTTCCACGGGCCTGTGGCGGAGCAACGGGGTTAGAGACACAGGCCCTCCCGGTGCCAGAATCAGAGTGTCAACCGAGGCCTGACCCTTTCCAAACCTTCAATCATGAATCTGAATGACGGTGAATCTAAGTTGCTATCGTGGGCCATGTCCAAGTCCAATTATCCAAGATGATGATCGAGGAGTCGTTCGACTCCATGACATGACTCCTAAGATTAAACATGCCACGACGGTTTGTATAGGGAATAATGTGCTCAGCCGTGTGTTCGTTTCTCATCGAGCAGGGGGAGTGTTGAGAGCAGACCACAATTTTTCATACACACGCCTTGGAGTTGTGTCTGTTGGAAGGAACACACCACACACCACCCGAGGCCTCGGTACCTAAGGGGGCTAAACTACCGAGGTAGCCAATGCTGGAAGGGTGTTCCGGTGGTGTATTTTGGGGTCTACGGAGAACTGGGAGCTGTTTTAGTAACCAGAGTTTGTAGCCAGTAAAGTTTCAGGCCCTATCATATGCGTCCCCCAGCGTCCGGCGTTTGGAGTGTTGTACGATTACGGGCCCCCGGAGAGAAAATGTGTCAAGGGGCGATGGCAGCCAACAAGGTACAACAACTTCACCCGCGGATCCGGCAGCACTTCGAACCTTCTAGACTCTACAATAATGGAGGTGATTGGGTGGATGTTACTGTCTATTAGTACAAATGCTGTGTATAGAAGTCCAAGTGTTGCTGTTTCCAAAGAGTTCCACACGTCATCGCGTATATGGAGAATCCGGGGAAGTTGACTCATGCGCTTCCGCCGCTCCGGCTTTCCGGGCAGCCTACCAACAAACCTCATCCTCCCGCACACCCGTCAGACCACAAGCAGATCTCTTCCCGGGGGCCACATATATAAGACGCTGCCATCCTACCCCAGATTGTGCTCATGTCCCTCTCATCATCATCAACAACAACAACACTCTTCAACATGCACTCCACAATGACCAGACACGTTCTCAAGCTCAAGAACTTCCAGACATCTGCCAGAATCAGACTTCCTACCGCTGTCTCTCTCCAGGCTAAGAGATCTTTGGCTCTCTACAACACAAACACCCAGTTCAGACTTGTGAACAAGGAGCCAGTTCAGCAGGAGGCTGCCACCACATCCCGCGGTAAGACCACCCACGAGAGACCAACCATCTACTCTGACGGTGAGGTTGAGACTGCTGGTCCAGCCATCAGAGTCTAAGGATACCAAAAGAGCACATGCATGCTTAACACTAATGACTCTCTGCTATGAAATTTATTTAATGGGACTTCTGCTGGACTTTTGTTCTCACATGGCTTGTGAGGATAAGCTCCAACTTTCATTCTTGCTTGGTTTTGTTTGATGGACCCCCCCCCCCCCTTCGGTGCACCGGATGCATTCATATCGGGGTTCTGAATCACTATTTTACCATTCTATATACATATTCTTCACGTTTGTTACGATCCAAATATTCAATATTCCAACAATTCTTTTTATCATTAATCCGTCGCTTGTAGTTTGCTCCCCCACCATACGTTTTGGATAAGAATCCTTCGGCGCTAAGTTCTACCGGCTCAGGGGGGGCGATATGCATCTACTAAAAACATCAACCTTGTGGCACCGGGAGCTCCATACCTCGGCTCATTGTTCATAGAGAGTCCATATCATTGCTACGATGCCCGGGATATTAATCATAAGCATGGATCATTCATATCAAATAGAAAGAAAAAATAGTTTCTCGGGTTCCAAATGCATAGCGAAAGGGTGGCAAACCCTTTTCCCGGGTCCTCATCTTGAATAGACATAGTCATATCTAACACCATCCAAGACACCACCACTCATGCTTGCTCTGACGTACTTTGCAAACATATTTTTATCCCTCATGAGAACATTAGCAGCTTCTTTATTCAATGGATCGATGGCGTTTGGCTCAAGGAACAAAAACATCAAACCGACAAGCACAGCGTTAAGATTCAACACTGGGGTCCATTCTTCTCTAAGGATGTTCAAACAGATGTTTCCATCGTAATCAATGTTTGGATGATAAATCTTCTGTGTGCACTTCACTTTTGGTGGTTCGATTGGGAAGTTGTGCGAGATCTGTATGCTGAATTTGAATAACCCGCCTTTGTAGTATCCTTCGTCAGGGGAAAGGTAAACCTCCAAATTCATATTGGTGCTATCCAGACACTTCAACTTCATGGTTGGCGGTAATTCAATCTCATTAAGATCCTTCTGGATTCTTAATTGTGCTGGAGATAGTCTTGATTGAGCATTATTGGTCTGACCCGCGAGTTCTTCTTGTTTCTTCTTCTGAAGTTGTCTAAGCTTCAACTTCACATCAACAGGTTAGTGATCAATCTTTAAAGAAACGCGCACCTCAGGCGGGGAGAAATAGTAAAAACTTACCATCTTTGGATACCTCTTGATCACAGCTTCCAATTTATAGGTACGACAAGGCCTCTGGACAAGCAGCAAAAAAAAAATACTGGCCAAATTTGTGGACGGATCCGAAGCGTTGTGCACGGCTTTTTCTGAAAATGCGATTTTGAAAAACACCAAAAATTTAAGCGATAATGAGGACCACGAGATTCGAACTCGCGCATCCGTAGATATCAGAGAGTTTGGAAAATTGAAACCTAAATCTGACGCCTTAACCACTCGGCCAAGCCCTCGGTATCGCAACCGATAAAAGGCGTTGGCCGGCCATAATGTGTAACCTGAATCGCGAATTTTAGCCAGGGCACGACCGGTTCGGGCAGCATTTTACGGTACGTGCAACATATTTTTGCCCTCGGAGAGTGCGATTTGGGAGAGTTGCAAGTTGGTGATCAGTGTTTGATCTAACGGCAATACACAATCAACGAGTAAAGGTCAGAAAGTGGGGGATTCATCTTTTTTAAAAATGTCTGAAAGTCTCCTTCCCATGTTCTTCGATGAGGAATTCGTTCCTCACGCATATCTTGATGCCCTTTATTCCGCCACGGGTGCCACGTCAGATACCCAAACACAAGGAGCACACAACTTGACGAACCCGAATTACATTGAATTACTACAACAGAGATCATCTATTCTGTTATCACATCTTGATTACTATACGAATGAATTGACACATGATTTGGAATCACAGATTGCCAAACTTCACGCATCAAACTCTATCGTGTCGTACTCTTATGAATCCTCAAATGAGAAGAAACTCAAGCCAACTACGAGATTGGAGTACTACATTGACTCCCTTTCCATTTCAGTACAATCTCTGAATGATACAGTTAACTCAGTGACAACGAGGATGGGTACACTCCAGGAGAACAATGAAACCACGACGCGTCTTCTTCAACTGACAAGGGCAAAGCAGAACCTTCTTAAAGTACAACAATCCTTAGAGACTGTGAAATCCATCGTGGAGATTTCTCAGGATACTGAATCACCGAAGAAGTTGTCTCGTGTGGCACCTACGAGTACACGTGAAGCACAGGAAAACATCACAATCTACCCATCACAGCTATCAAGCGCGTTGGCAGTGCTACAGGATACCATCACTGATCAGATTGCAGAGCGTAAGAAAACCGAGAAGGATACCGAGGTTGATTCAGAATTGATCACAAAGATCGATGATTTGTCTGCATTATTGGCATTGTTTAAGAATTTGGGAGAGTTTTACAACATCTATTCCGCATTTGTGAAAGTGATCCAGGCGGAGAAGGAATCTTATCTTCGTAAGAAAAACTTGGAAGATGAACTATTTGATAATGTGTTAAAGTAATATCTCATGGTCATTAGTCATTAGAACGTCTATATCTTTGTAGCTTTAACCGAATCCCGCCCATTCAATAGAGAAGAAAGCAACATCGTCTTCTTCTTCATCAGGTCTCTTACTTCCAATCGTCCATAGTTTCTTAACACCAGTGGCTAATCTTCCACTGCCAACCATGTCCAAGAGTCCAATATCGTCGTTGTATTCCACTGGACGAACAATGAGATGAGCATGGAAACGGAGAGGATCACCTGGGTATCCGATAAACTCAGCGCCAAACCTGAGTCCTGGAGCAACATAGAACCCATTTCTCCGTAGTGCTTCAAAGACTGAATATGAAAGGTCAGGAATATCAAGTTGGGATATAAGTCTCTTTTGCATATGTTGTGATTTGGCATAGATTTGTTGGAAGAGGGCAAAGTTGGGGAGTCGTGATGGTGTATCTGGGATAGTCACAAGAAGTCCCTGTTCAAGAAGTTTATCGTCTTGCTTATACTGTGTTATACCCTTCTGTTTCATCTTCTTGTCATATTCTTCCCGCTTGACTAGTCGTTGTTGCTCAATCTCCTCCAGCCGTGTACGCTCCAAGTCATCAAGGTCTGCAGATGTGAGATGTGCATACAGATCCTTCACGAACTGCTTATCAGGAACAATATATGCATGATTATGACTCACCAGCCACAAACACTCTTCGGGCATCAGTTCTAATGGGATACCTTGGAATAGATTCTGTTGTGGAGCAGCTGGAAGCGAGCCTGCTAAAGTGCCCACGATCCCCAGGGCCCTAGCTCGCTTGATATCCCCCAGATCAAAGAGCAGCAACTTCCCAGCAACAAGACTGATATGGATCAACTCATTGGTGTTAGTGACCTCCTTACTAATCAGAGACACTCTACTGGGGCTCTTCATTACTCTATTCTTCCCAAAGTGTGTTTCCCATCAAAGGGAAGCCGTACAGTACAAAAAAAAGTCTCCGCCTTCAACCGCGAACGTCATGCACCGAAACTTGAGTCAGGCAACAATTCTTCTCCCTTGCCGCCCGGTGTTACTAGTTACTACAAACCACAACCCCCCCCCCCCCCCCCCCCCCCCCCCCCC